>CAXIWQ010000218.1:0-37922 GCA_964036275.1 Litoditis marina
TTTCCCTTTAACATTTTGCTTAACATTGAATGCGTTATTTCTCTTCAACGTCGAGCGCGGTAGTTATCTTTAACATAGATCGCGGTAGTCATCCTTAACATAGAACGCGGTACTCCTCTTTAACATAGAGCGCGGAAGTTCTCCTTAACGTGGAGCATGGTAGTTCTCTTTAAAATAGAGTGCGGTAGTCATCCTCAACATAGAACGCGGTACTCCTCTTTAACATAGAGCGCGGAAGTTCTTCTTAACGTAGAGCATGGTAATTCTCTCCAACATAGAGCGCGGGTAGTTCTCCTTAACGTAGAGCGCGGTAGTTATCCTTAACATAGAGCGCGGTAGTCATCCTTAACATAGAACGCGGTACTCCTCTCTAACATAGAGCGCGGAAGTTCTCCTTAACGTAGAGCATGGTAGTTCTCTTCAACATAGAGCGCGGGTAATTCTCCTTAACATAGAGCGCGTGGGTTCTCCTTAACATAGAGCGCGGTAGTTTTCTCTAAAATAGAGCGCGGTAGTTCTCCTTGACATGAAGCGCGGGAGTTCTCCTTGACATAGAGAGCGGGAGTTCTCCTTAACATAGAGCGCGGTAGTTTTCTCTAACATAGAGCGCGGTAGTTCTCCTTGACATGAAGCGCTGGAGTTCTCCTCAACATAGAGCGCAGGAGTTCTCCTTTACATAGAGCGCGGTAGTTTTCCTTAACATAGTGCGCGGTAGTTCTCTCTAACATAGATCGCGGTAGTTCTCCTTGACATGGAGCGCGGGAGTTCTCCTCAACATAGAGCGCAGGAGTTGTCCTTTACATAGAGCGCATGGGTTTTCCTTAACATAGAGCGCGGTAGTTTTCTCTAAAATAGAGCGCGGTAGTTCTCCTTGACATGAAGCGCGGGAGTTCTCCTTAACATAGAGCGCAGGAGTTCTCATTTGCATAGAGCGCGGTAGTTTTCCTTAACATAGAGCGCGGTAGTTCTCTCTAACATAGAGCGCGGTAGTTCTCCTTGACATGGAGCGCGGGAGTTCTCCTCAACATAGAGCGCAGGAGTTGTCCTTTACATAGAGCGCATGGGTTCTCCTTAACATAGAGCGCGGTAGTTCTCCTTAACATAGAGCGTGTGTGTTTTCTTTAACATAGAGCGCGGTAGTTCTCACTTACATAGAGCGCGGGAATTCTCCTTTACATAGAGCGCAAAATGTTTCTACTACATGGGGCGTTACTTCCTAACATGTGGCGCGAGAGGTCTTTTTAACAGTGATAGAAGTGGAATATGAGAAAGGAAGTAAAAAAAACAGGGTAGCTGGATGGAGGAATGGAAAGTGAAGACAAAGAGACATATTGAACCAACAATAAACTCGGTAGTTCTCCTTAACATAGAGCGCGGTGGTTCTCTCTGACATAGAGCGCGGTAGTTCTCCTTGACACAGAGCGCGGGAGTTCTCCTTGACATAGAGCGCGGGAGTTCTCCTTAACATAGATCGCGGTAGTTTTCTCTAACATAGAGCGCGGTAGTTCTCCTTGACATGAAGCGCTGGAGTTCTCCTTAACATAGAGCGCAGGAGTTCTCCTTTACATAGAGCGCGGTAGTTTTCCTTAACATAGTGCGCGGTAGTTCTCTCTAACATAGATCGCGGTAGTTCTCCTTGACATGGAGCGCGGGAGTTCTCCTCAACATAGAGCGCAGGAGTTGTCCTTTACATAGAGCGCATGGGTTTTCCTTAACATAGAGCGCGGTAGTTTTCTCTAAAATAGAGCGCGGTAGTTCTCCTTGACATGAAGCGCGGGAGTTCTCCTTAACATAGAGCGCAGGAGTTCTCATTTGCATAGAGCGCGGTAGTTTTCCTTAACATAGAGCGCGGTAGTTCTCTCTAACATAGAGCGCGGTAGTTCTCCTTGACATGGAGCGCGGGAGTTCTCCTCAACATAGAGCGCAGGAGTTGTCCTTTACATAGAGCGCATGGGTTCTCCTTAACATAGAGCGCGGTAGTTCTCCTTAACATAGAGCGTGTGTGTTTTCTTTAACATAGAGCGCGGTAGTTCTCACTTACATAGAGCGCGGGAATTATCCTTTACATAGAGCGCAAAATGTTTCTACTACATGGGGCGTTACTTCCTAACATGTGGCGCGAGAGGTCTTTTTAACAGTGATAGAAGTGGAATATGAGAAAGGAAGTAAAAAAAACAGGGTAGCTGGATGGAGGAATGGAAAGTGAAGACAAAGAGACATATTGAACCAACAATAAACTCGGTAGTTCTCCTTAACATAGAGCGCGGTGGTTCTCTCTGACATAGAGCGCGGTAGTTCTCCTTGACACAGAGCGCGGGAGTTCTTCTTGACATAGAGCGCGGGAGTTCTCCTTAACATAGAGCGCGGTAGTTTTCTCTAACATAGAGCGCGGTAGTTCTCCTTGACATGAAGCGCGGGAGTTCTCCTTAAAGAATCCGTCCCGCTTTAATTTTGACTTTCGAGTTAACAATCTGACTCTATGGCAAATGAAAAACCATTATCGAAAACATATACTTCTATATCCCTATCTTGCTTCGTTTTCTCAGAAATGCGGCTTACGTAATGACACCGATAGGGGAGTTGCGTACGGGGTATGCTCAAAATAGCCTATAGAAGTGCAAAAACGATTTTAAACAGTCTATCACATACGAATACACAATTAGAGACTACAAAATAAAAATAAATCTGGATGTTAACGAACCAAGTCAAGTTGCGTCACAGTGAAAATGTTCATGTCCCCTTCTTCATTGCTTGATGTTGTGCAAATTTTACAAATTTTCAATCAGAAATTTTTTTCATGGTCTATAGGAAGACAGTAAGAAACTCTTTAGAGCTTTTTATTTTTTTTTGTGAAACTCAAATTATAGCGGAACGGATTCTTTAACATAGAGCGCAGGAGTTCTCCTTTACATAGAGCGCGGTAGTTTTCCTTAACATAGTGCGCGGTAGTTCTCTCTAACATAGATCGCGGTAGTTCTCCTTGACATGGAGCGCGGGAGTTCTCCTCAACATAGAGCGCAGGAGTTGTCCTTTACATAGAGCGCATGGGTTCTCCTTAACATAGAGCGCGGTAGTTTTCTCTAAAATAGAGCGCGGTAGTTCTCCTTGACATGAAGCGCGGGAGTTCTCCTTAACATAGAGCGCAGGAGTTCTCATTTACATAGAGCGCGGTAGTTTTCCTTAACATAGAGCGCGGTAGTTCTCTCTAACATAGAGCGCGGTAGTTCTCCTTGACATGGAGCGCGGGAGTTCTCCTCAACATAGAGCGCAGGAGTTGTCCTTTACATAGAGCGCATGGGTTCTCCTTAACATAGAGCGCGGTAGTTCTCCTTAACATAGAGCGTGTGTGTTTTCTTTAACATAGAGCGCGGTAGTTCTCACTTACATAGAGCGCGGGAATTCTCCTTTACATAGAGCGCAAAATGTTTCTACTACGTGGGGCGTTACTTCCTAACATGTGGCGCGAGAGGTCTTTTTAACAGTGATAGAAGTGGAATATGAGAAAGGAAGTAAAAAAAACAGGGTAGCTGGATGGAGGAATGGAAAGTGAAGACAAAGAGACATATTGAACCAACAATAAACGGAACATACCTTTTTCAATGCATCCCAGCCGCCTCCCGAGTCGCCAGTAAAACAAAATGGCTTTTTCCAAATTTGCCGCGTTCCAACAGCTCACGTAAACCCGTTTTCATTTTCCATCCGAAATCAAAATGATGATCCACCACTCCCCATCCCGCTACCAATTGAAAATGAAAAGCAGAAATCACGTCCATCTTCACTCAGCTTGCCTCACTCTCTCCACCCGCTTTCCGGCTAAAAGTGCAGCAAATTGTTACACACATACACACCAAGCAAGGGAATTATATATAGAGACAAGGAAGGTACCCCGGGCTACGCCCGGGTCCCTCCCTTGATGAGTCTAGGTCGGTAGTTGCATCGAGATGTTTCTTTCGTTTTTCGTCTTCGAAAGTTTTTCCAACGTAGGGCGCGGTAGTTATCGTTAACATAGGGCGCGGTAGTTATTGTTAACGTAGAGCGCGGTAGTTATCCTTAAACATAGAGCGCGGTAGTTATCCTTAACGTAGAGCGTGGTAGTTCTTTTTAACATAGAGCGCGGGTGTGCTTTTCGATACAGAGCGGTAGTTATCGTTAACACAGAGCGCGGTAGTTATCCTTAACGTAGAGCGCGGTACTCCTCTTCAACATAGAGCGCCGTAGTTTTCCTTAACATAGAGCGCGATAGTTCTCCTAAAGGATAGAGCGCGGTACTGCTCTTTAACATAGAGCGCGGTAGTTATCCTTAACGTAGAGCGTGGTAGTTTTCTTTAACATAGAGCGCGGGTGTGCTTTTCGATACAGAGCGGTAGTTATCGTTAACACAGAGCGCGGTAGTTATCCTTAACGTAGAGCGCGGTACTCCTCTTCAACATAGAGCGCCGTAGTTTTCCTTAACATAGAGCGCGATAGTTCTCCTAAAGGATAGAGTGCGGTACTGCTCTTTAACATAGAGCGCGGTAGTTCTCCTTAACATAGATGTTTCTTTCTTTTTTCGTCTTCGAAAGTTTTTCCAACGTAGGGCACGGTAGTTATCGTTAACATAGGGCGCGGTAGTTATCGTTAACGTAGAGCGCGGTAGTTATCCTTAAACATAGAGCGCGGTAGTTATCCTTAACGTAGAGCGTGGTAGTTCTTTTTAACATAGAGCGCGGGTGTGCTTTTCGATACAGAGCGGTAGTTATCGTTAAAACAGAGCGCGGTAGTTATCCTTAACGTAGAGCGCGGTACTCCTCTTCAACATAGAGCGCCGTAGTTCTCCTAAAGGATAGAGCGCGGTACTGCTCTTTAACATAGAGCGCGGTAGTTATCCTTAACGTAGAGCGTGGTAGTTTTCTTTAACATAGAGCGCGGGTGTGCTTTTCGATACAGAGCGGTAGTTATCGTTAACACAGAGCGCGGTAGTTATCCTTAACGTAGAGCGCGGTACTCCTCTTCAACATAGAGCGCCGTAGTTTTCCTTAACATAGAGCGCGATAGTTCTCCTAAAGGATAGCGTGCGGTACTGCTCTTTAACATAGAGCGCGGTAGTTCTCCTTAACATAGGGCGCGCGGTAGTTATCGTTAACATAGAGCGCGGTAGTTATCCTTAACGTAGAGCGCGGTACTCCTCTTCAACATAGAGCGAAGTAGTTTTCCTTAACATAGAGCGCGATAGTTCTCCTAAAGGATAGAGCGCGGTACTGCTCTTTAACATAGAGCGCGGTAGTTATCCTTAACGTAGAGCGTGGTAGTTATCCTTAACATAGGGCGCGGTATTTCTCCTCAATATAGAGCGCCGTAGTTCTCCTTAGGATAAAGCGCGGGAGTTCTCCTTATAGGGTATTAACTTTCCATTTCCAAAATCAAATTCCAGCAACAGCCGATTTCAATGGGTTCGGAAATAAAAGCGGCCAGTTACACGTTTTTCCACGTCCTCTTCCTTCTCCTTTTCCAACTACAAAGTGCACCTATATTACAATTCAGAACGGGAATTTTGCCTCATACACACACACACACACAAACACACCAAGCAACGATTTTATATTAGTAGACAAGGAAGGTAGCCCGGGCTAACGCCCGGGCCCCTCCCTTGTTTTTATTCCAGGCTGGCGGGAGCTTCCTGGCCCTCTTTTCTCCTAGACATAGGGCGCGGAAGTTATTCTCAACGTGTATCGCGGGATCTCTCCGTAACATAGAGCGCTATACTTCTCTCAATATGAGCGCGAGAATTCTACCTGACATAGAGCGCGAGAACTATTCCTAACATAGAGCGCGAGACATCTCTCTCGAGACAGGCGCAACTCTTTTATATTCTCTCTTTCTTCTCTCACGCTCTCCATTAACCCCCCTTCTCTCTTATTATATGTCTCTCTTTCCGTCTCTCTCTCCGTCTCTCTCTCTCTCTCATACACAGCAAAAATAGGATGAGTAGGGCTCACATAGACAGCGGAAATGGAGACGGTGGAGCTCACATAGACAGCGCAAATGGGGACAGTAGGACTCACATAGACAGCGCAAATGGGGACAGTGGGACTCACATAGACAGCGCAAATGGGGACAATGGGGCTCACATAAACAGCAAAAATGGGGACAGTGGGGCTCACATATACAGCAAAAATGGGATAAGTGGGGCTCACATAAACAGCGAAAATGGGGACAGTGGGACTCACATAGACAGCGGAAATGAGGAGGATGGGGCTAACATAGACAGCGGAAGTGAGGAGGATGGGGCTCACAGAGACATCGGAAATGCGGACAATGGGGCTTACATAGACAGAGAAAATGGGGACAGTGGGGCTAACATGGACAGCGGAATAGGGGACAGTGGGGTTAACATAGGCAGCGGAAATGGGGACATTGGGGCTCACATAGACAGCGAAAATGGGAACAGTGGGGCTAACATAGACAGCGGAAATGAGGACAATGGGGGTTACATAGACAGAGAAAATGGGGACAGTGAGGCTAACATGAACAGCAGAAATGGGAACAGTGGGGCTAGCATGGACAGCAGAAATGGGGACAGTGGGGTTAACATAGGCAGCGGAAATGGGGACATTGGGGCTCACATAGACAGCGAAAATGGGGACAGTGGGGATAACATAGACAGCAAAAATGGGGACAGTGGGGTTAACATACACAGCGAAAATGGAAACCGTGGAAATTGACAAACATAGCGAAAATGCAGAACAAAGGAGGCGCGACATACAGTTTCACAGTTTTATACTACATATGAGAAAGAGAGTGAAAAAGCAGAATAGTTGGATTGAAGAATGGAAACTAATGAGAAAGATATATATTCACCCAAAAACAAGCGACACATACCTTTTCTGATGCATCCCAGCCGCCTCCCGAGTCGCTAGTTAAACGAAATGGCTTTTTCCAAAATTTGCCGCGTAGCTCACGTAAACTCGTTTCCGTTTTCTATTCGCGAAAAAAAAGGTGCACCACCACTACCCATTTCACTACCAATTGAAAATGAAAAGCAAAAAGCACGTCTTCTCCACGTCTCCCATCTTTTCCCAGTTTCATCGCTTGCCTCACTCTCTTTTCGACCAAAAGTGCAAAAGTGAAGGAATTCCGGACAAACCAAGCAAGGCAAATATATTAATGGACAAGGTAGGTCGCCGGCGGCTAAAGCCGCCTCCGCCTCCCTTGTTTTTATTCCAGGCTGGCGAGCTCTTATAGGAGTTTTTGTTTAATTTTCGCTCCATTTGCTGAACTCACGTTTGTCTCAACCATGTCAATCACGTTTTTATCAACATGAGACGCAATGATTTCTACTACATAAAGCAGGACATCTCTCTCCAACATAGAGCGGGACATATCTTTTTAACATAGAGCGCGAGATCTCTCTCTAACATAGAGCGCGAGACCTTTCAACATAGGGCGCGAGATCTCTCTCTATCTCTCTCTCTCTCTCTAACATAGAGCGCGAGACTTCTCAACATAGGGCGCGAGACTTCTCCCTAACATAGGGCGCGAGACCTCTTTCTAACATAGAGCGTGTGACATTCCCCTAACAGAGAACTTGAGACCTCTCTCTAACATAGGGCGCGGGAGTTCTCTCTAACGTAGGGCGCGAGAGTTCTCTCTAACATAGAGCGCGAGACTTCTCCCTAACATAGGGCGCGGAAGTTCTCTCTAACATAGAGCGCGAAATTTCTCTCTAACATAGAGCGAAGACTTTTCAACATAGGGCGTGAGATCTCTCTCTCTCTCTCTAACATGGAGCGCGAGACTTCTCCCTAACATAGGGCGTGAGACCTCACTCTAACATAGGGCGTTCTCCGTAACATAGGGCGCGGTAAATCTCTTCACCATAGAGCGAGAGTCTCTCTCTCTCTAACATTGGACGCGGGAGTAACCCGTAGCAACAATTAGTTTCAAAACAGCAGAACGCCAGAACAACACAATTGAAAAATCTTTTTTTGTCTACAATTTTGGGGTGCAGAGTTTCTTCTTCTATTCTTCATCATGTGAGCAGCATCCAGCAGGTGAGGAGCCCCAGTGGCTCCTACAGCAGCACTCCCAACCATCAGCCATCCAGTCCACGGCAGCAGCTCCAGTCCATGGCGGGCATCCTCGGAGCGAACAGAGCGTTCGAATGGCTCTCCCCCTTTCCGTCGCGCTTTTATACCCATTTTCCTACCCTGTTGAGCCATTCCTGTTGAACGTGACGGCGTGAAACTCGTCTACCCAGTTGGGATGCACTTGCTATTGCAAAACTGCCCAGCAGCAACCGATTTGGAAAATGAAATCTCACGTTATCTCACGTCTAAGCTGAAAAAATCGCCGGCTTCAGTTTTCGGCCCATTTTCCGGCTAAAAGTGCAAAAATGATGGAATCGGTTACAAACAAACAAACAAACATACAGACAAACCAAGCAAGCGAAATATATAGTGGACAAGGAAGGTCGCCGGCGGCTAAAGCCGCCTCCTCCTCCCTTGTTTGAGTCTAGGCCGGTGGCCGCGTCGAGATCGTTTTTTTTGTTTTCGAAGTCCTCAAGCGCAAGTACTTTTTTAACATAGAACGCAAAAACTCTTTTCAAAATAGAGCGCGATGGTTCTCCAGTGGGGCTCACATAGACAGTGGGGCTTACATAGACAGTGGGGCTCACATAGACAGTGGGGTTTACATAGACAGTGAAAATGGGGACAGTGGGGCTCACATAGACAGTGGGGCTTACTCAGACAATGACATTGGGGACAGTGGGGCTCACATAGACAGTGGGTCTTACATAGACAGTGGGGCTCATACAGACAGTGAAATTGGGGACAGTGGGGCTTACATAGACAGTGGGGCTAACATAGACAGTTGAAATTGGAAAAGCTCACATAGACAGTGGGGCTTACACAGACAGTGGATAGTGGGCTCACATAGACAGTGGGGCTTACATAGACAGCAAAAATGGGGAAATGAGGCTCACATAGACAGTGGGACTTACATAGATAGCGAAAATGGGGAAAGTGGGGCTCACATAGACAGTGGGGCTTACATAGACAGTGGAAATGGGGACAGTGGGGCACACATAGACAGTAGGGCTTACATAGACAGTGGGAACGGGGATATAGGGGCTCACATAGACAGTGGGGCTTACATAGACAGTGAAAATGGAAAAAGTGGGGCTCACATAGACAGTGGGGCTTACATAGACAGTGAAAATGGCAGTGAAAATGACAGTGAAAGAGACAATTTCTCTCAACATAGGGCGTAAACATCTAACAATGAGAAACGTTGATTATAATTGAAAGAAGATGGTTGGAGAGAAGAATGAGAAGAAAGAGAGAAAAGGAAGGAGATAAAGCCAAACATAAACAGCAAATACCTCTTTCAATGCATCCCAACCGCCTCCTAAGTCGCCAGTAGAACAAAATGGCTTCTATATTTGCCGCGTAGCTCACGTTAACTCGTTTTCATTTTCTATCACCCAAAAAAACGGTGATCCACCACTTCCCATCCCACTACCAATTGAAAATGAAAAACGACTTTTAACTTTTTTAACATAGACAGTGGGGCTTACATAGACAGTGGGGCTCACATAGACAGTGGGGTTTACATAGACAGTGAAAATGGGGACAGTGGGGCTCACATAGACAGTGAGGCTTACTCAGACAATGACATTGGGGACAGTGGGGCTCACATAGACAGTGAAAATAAGAACTTACATCGCCGAAGGTCGCCGGCGGCTAAAGCCGCCTCCGCCTCCTTGTTTTTATTCCGGGCTGGCGAGCTCTTATAGGAGTATTTGTTTAAGCTCCATTTGCGGAACTCACGTTTGTCTCAACCATTTCAATCACGTTTTTATCAACATGAGGCGCAATAATTTCTACTAATTTCTACATAGAGCGGGACATCTCACTCTAATATAAGGCGCAACATCTCAGCCTAACATAGAGAGCGATCTTTCTCCTTAACATAGAGCGCGGAAGTTTTCCCTAACGTAGAGCGCGAATAAATTGCTCTAAAAATTATACAAAGTGACAAATGAACAGTGGGGATCACATAGACAGCGGGAGTACAGGGAGAAAATGATGCTCAAGAGGTTTTTTCGTTCTTTTTTTTATCTTTCTCTTCTTTCTCGCTTTCTCGATCGTTCTCTTTTCTTCTCTCTCTCTTTCTCTCACACAGCGATAATGGAAATACTGGGCTAACATAGAGAGCGAAATAAAGACAGTGGGACTCACATGGACAGCAAAAATGGAGACAGTGAGGCTCACATGGACAGCAAAAATGGGGAAGTGAGGCTCACATAGACAGCCAAAATGGGGAGAGTGGAGCTCACATGGACAGCCGAAATGGGGAAGTGGGGCTCACATAGACAGCCAAAATGGGGAGAGTGGGGCTCACATGGACAGCAAAAATGGGGATAGTGGAGCTAACATAGACAGCCAAAATGGGGAGAGTGGAGCTCACATGAACAGCAAAAATGGGGAAAGTGGGGCTCACATAGACAGCCAAAATGGGGACAGTGGGGCTACCATGGACAGCGGAAATGGGGACAGTGGGTCTCACATAGACAGCGAAAATGGGGACAGTGGGGCTCACATAGACAGCGAAAATGGGGACAGTTCGGCTCACACAGACACCAAAAATGGGGACAGTGTGGCTAACATGGACAGCGAAAACGGGAATAGTGGGGCTCACATAGACAGTGAAAATGGAGACAGTGGGGCTAACATAGACAACGGAAATGGGGACAGTGGGCTAACATAGACAGCGAAAACGGGGATAGTGGGGCTCACATAGACAGTGGAAATGAGGACAGTGGGGCTAACATAGACAGCGAAAACGGGGGTAGTGGGGCTAACATAGACAGCGAAAACGGGGATAGTGGGGCTCACATAGCCAACGCAAATGGAGGCAGTGGGGCTCCCATACACAGCGAAAATTGAGACAGGTGGGTTCACATAGACAACGAATACGGGGGCAGTGGGGTTTCCATGCACAGCGAAAATTGAGACAGTTGGGGGGAACATTGACTTTTTACCCCCCACCTTTCTGAAATTGTATTGCGTTTAGGGAATTTTAGTTTGACCCCCCCCCCCACCGGGGGGTAATAATTCAATGCCCCAAACGTAATACAAAAGTTTGAGGGGGGGGGGGGGTAAAAAGTAAACATTTCCGGTATTGAAGTTCAGCGCCCCACTCGTTGAAGTTTCACCACCCACCATTGCAGTTATACCCCCCGCCGACCCATGTGGGGGGTAAATAGTAAATGTCGAAGTTGAATTTGACCCCCCCCCCCCCTCCTAGATTTTTAGGTTTTAGCTTGGGTGGGGGGTTGAAGTGCTACGGGGGGACTCAACTAAAGTGGGGGGCGATACTTCAATTTTCCCAGTTGGGCTCACATAGACAACGAAAATGGGGGCAGTGGGGTTGACAAACACAGCGAAAATTGAGACAGAGGGGCTCCCATACACAGCGAAAATTGACACAGTGCAGCTCAAATACACAGCGAAAATTAAGACAGAGGGGCTCCCATACACAGCGAAAATTGACACAGTGCAGCTCAAATACACAGCAAAAATTGAAACCGTGGGGATTCACATTGACAACTAAAATGGGAACAGTGGGGCTCACAATAACAGCGGAAACAGTGGGGATTCACAAACACAGCAAAAATGGAAACAATGAGGCTCACATAGACAACAACCATGGGTACAGTGGGGATTACATAGACAGCAAGAATGAAAACATTGACCCCCACATAGACCGTGAAAATGCGAAGTGTGGGTCACACACTCACATACACAACGAAGATGAGAGGATGAGAAAAAAAGAGATGAGAAAAAGAAAGAGTAGCACCAAAATAGGTATTAAACCAAATATAAACGGCAAATACCTGTTTCAAAGCACCCCAGCCGCCTCCCAAGTCGCCCGGAAAACAAAATGGCTTTTTCCGAAATTTCCGCGTTTAAGCAGCTCACGTAAACTCGTTTCCAATTTCTACCCCCCAGAAAAACGGTGATCCACCACCACCCATTCCACTACCGATTGGAAATGAAAAAGCAAAAAGCACGGCTTCCACGCCTTCCCAGTTAGAAAGTGCAAACTGTGTGATTTCTCTAAAATCTCGACCAAAAGTGCAAAGTGTGTGAATTCCGGATACACACACAAACAGACCAAGCAAGCGAAATATATTAGTAGACAAGGAAGGTACCCCGGGCTACGCCCGGGTCCCTCCCTTGATGAGTCTAGGTCGGTGGTTGCGTCGAGAAGTCTTTTTCATATTCTTCGTCTTTGAAAAGTCCTCGAGCGCGAAGTTTTTCTGACATAGAGCGCGGGAGTTATCCTTAACATAGAGCGCGAAGGTTCTCCTTAACATAGAGCGTGAGACCTCTCGCTAACATAGAGCGCGAGACCTCTCTTTAACGTAGAGCGCGAGACCTCTCTCTAACGTAGAGCGCAAGACCTCTCACTAACATAGAGAGCGAGACATCTTTCTAATATGAAGAACGAGACCTCTCGCTAACATAGAGCGCTAGACCTCTCGCTAACATAGAGCGCGAGACCTCTCTCTAACGTAGAGCGCAAGACCTCTCACTAACATAGAGAGCGAGACATCTTTCTAATATGAAGAGCGAGACCTCTCCTTTACATAGAGCGCGAGACCCTTCCTCACATAGAGCGCGAGACTTCTTGCTAACATAGAGCGCGAGACCTCTCGCTAACGTAGAGCGCGAGACCTCTCACATAGAGCGCAAAAACTCTCCAAAACATAGAGCGCGAAAGCTCCTTCTAACATAGGGCGCGAGAGTTGTTCCCAACATAGGGCGCGACAGTTCTTCCCCACATAGGGCGCGGGAGTTTTTGTCAACACCCTAGCCGTAATAATAGCAGAACGCGAGAGCAACACAGTAAAAAATCTCTTTTTGTCTACAATTATCCGGATGTAGAGTTTCTTCTTCGTTTGCTCTTCTCTAGATTCAGCAGGTAGTGGGAGCCCTAGTGGCTCCTACAGCAGAACTCCGGTCCATCCATCAGCGATCCATTCCATGGCCGCAGATCCAGTCCAAAGCGGGCATCCTCCGGGCGAACAGAACGTTCGAATGGCTCTCTCCCTTCCCGCCGCGCTTATATACGCATTTTCTTACCTGTTAAGCCATTCCTGTTAACCGTGACGGCGTGAAACTCGTCTATCCTGTTTAGAAAAACTTTCTATTGCTCAACTGCCCAGCAACAGCCGGTTGGGAAAATGAAATCTCACGTTCTCCCACGTCTCCCAGCTTCCCAGCTTGCCTCACTTGCTTCACCCCATTTTCGACCAAAAGTGCAATAGTGAAGCAAAATCGGACACACAGACAGACAGACCAAACAACGCAAATATAATAGTGGACAAGGAAGGTCGCCGGCGGCTAAAGCCGCCTCCGCCTCCCTTGTTTGAGCCTAGGCCGGTGGCCGCGTCGAGATGTTTTTTTTGTTTCCGAAGTCCTCAAGCGCAAGTAATTTTTAACATAGAACGCAAAGACTCTTCAAAACAGAGCGCGATGGTTCTCCAGTGGGGCTCACACAGACATTGGGGTTTACATATACCGTGGAAATAGGGAGAGAGGGGCTTACATAGACAGTGGAAATGGAGACAGTGGGGCTCACATAGACAGTGGGGCTTACATAAACAGTGGAAATGGAGACAGTAGGGCTCACATAGACAGTGGGGCTTACTTAGCGAAAATGGGGAACGTGGGGCTCACATATACAGTGGGGCTTACATAGACAGTGGAAATGGGAATAGAGGGCTCACATAGACAGTGGGGCTTACATAGACAGTGGAAATGAGGATAGAGGGGCTCACATAGACAGTGGGGCTACATAGACAGTGGAAATGGAAATAGAGGGGCTCACATAGACAGTGGGGCTACATAGACAGTGGAAATGGGGATAGAGAGGCTCACATAGACAGTGGGGCTTACATAGACAGTAGAAACGAGGACAGTGGGGCTCACATAGACAGTGGGGCTTACATAGACAGTGGAAATGAGAAAAGTGGGGCTCACATAGACAGTGGGGCTTACATAGACAGTGAAAATGGAAAGATTGGGGCTCACATAGACAGTGGGGCTTACATAGACAGTGAAAATGAAAAAAAAGTGGGGCTCACATAGACAGTGGGACTTACATAGACAGTGGAAATGGGGATAGAGGGGCTCACATAGACAGTGAGGCCTACATAGACAGTGGAAATGGGGGAAGTGGGGATCACATAGACAGTGAAAATGGGAAGAGTGGGCCTCACATAGACAGTGGGGCTTACATGGACAGTGTAAATGGGGATATAGGGGCCTACTCTGAAAAACCGCTGCAACTTAAAATACCGGACTCGCCAGTTTTGTAACTTAAAATACCGGGCTCGCTCGATTTGTAACTTAAAGTACCGGGGTCACTCAAGACGGCTCGGCGCACGAAGTATGCGCCAGCATCATGGATGGACGCAATAGTGGGACCGTTTGAAATTTGAATTGTTATTTATTGGAAATTTTAGAAATCTTTTCAGTTTATGTTTGTTTTATTTCTAAAATGTGAATTATCATGAAACTCAAGATGTTTTTTATTGACGGCTGCGGTGATTTTGACGTGAATGCATCCTTGTGTGATCTGCTTCTTAGTTTATTCATAACGAAAGTAAAAACGTAGGAAAAGTAATTGCAGAACAACAAAGTATATTATTGTAGTGATGTCTTTAGATATTTAACAGCCGTTCCACTGTTGGATGTGTCAATAGTTGGTGTCGTCGCAGCCAAGTGTGAATGTGTTAAGGTAAGTTTTCATTTCATTCCATATCGTGACTTGGAATATCGTTGAATTTTGTCTTTCTGGATCATGGTGAAGGTCTAGCGTTTAAATATCTGCGAGAAACAGTTCTTATTAGGTCTAAATGATAAAATACAGTTCGCAACAATTCATTCATATCTTGATATCAGACTCTGATTTCATTATTTCAAGCTGAAGCAGTGACAGAAAAGAGTGTATTGTCTGTAAATTATTGTTTCTGTTAACTAGATGCCGAAGTTCTTCAAAAAATGGGGGAAACATAAGCCAGGCAAGAAGATTCTCAGTGATGCACTACGATTTTGTCGTCCGCCAGTGTCTAGAACGGCGCAAGAAGAAAACGAAGACATGGAAACAGTAGGTTTATGATTGAAATCAGTTGCATTGCCAATAGTTGGCGTAAGGCGTTCTAATTCAAATGAATAGCACACGGGATGTTGCATTTTCGATAGAAATGCAGTAGGTTTTCAGTTTGTTGACATTTCGGAACTGGTGGGACGCTTTAATTGATTTTAACTGTTTCATTCATGCTGACCTATTTTCCCAATCTAATCGTGCGGGGAACCAATCGACGTCAAAAACAACAGTCCGATTAAGTGAGAGCACATCAGTACAGTCGTAGAAAGTTCGGAACATTCGCTCGTTGTGGTCAGATTTTCATCATAAAGTCAAATTGGTATTACAAGTAGAAACTCCGTACGAAAGGAATGCTTATGCACGTTCAAACCATGAGGGTGAGAAGTCAGGTAAGGGTGAGAGGGTAAAACATACGTTTAACTGTTTTATACGTGTTATCTTGGTTTAGGATGAACCGGATGACCAACAGGCTGACATCGCTTCTACCTCAACAAATCCACCCGGTCCTCCGGCAGGTGGTCCACCCGGGTTTCCGGCAGGAGGTCCACCCGGTCCTCCGGCAGGAGGTCCACCCGGTCCTCCGGCAGGAGGTCCACCCGGTCCTCCGGCAGGAGGTCCACCCGGTCCTCCGGCAGGAGGTCCACCCGGTCCTCCGGCAGGAGGTCCACCCGGTCCTCCGGCAGGAGGTCCACCCGGTCCTCCGGCAGGAGGTCCACCCGGTCCTCCGGCAGGAGGTCCACCCGGTCCTCCGGCAGGAGGTCCACCCGGTCCTCCGGCAGGAGGTCCACCCGGTCCTCCGGCAGGAGGTCCACCCGGTCCTCCGGCAGGAGGTCCACTGGCAGGTCCACCCGGTCCCCCGGCAGGTGGTCCACCCGGCATGCTTCCTTCGCTGGTATCTGCACTTTCGAGAGAAGGCTTGACTGTTCTCTCCAAATTGATGCTTCGCAAAAGAGGGTTGCAGTTCATGAAAGACGAAATCGAGTTGATGGAAATCAACTCAAATGGAGGCTTACATCTATCGAAGCGTGATTTGGTTTCGTGTTTGGGAGCTGTAGATCAAGATCACTCACTGCGTCACTATTTCTCGTGCGCCAGTTGCAAAGGAACTCTACTGAATTCGGTGTCATTCTGCCCGAACGCACCTTGCAAGTTGTTCGGGTAAGTTGAGTCATATTTTGTTATTAGCCCGTATTTATAGAGTAGTCCGCTCACTCAATAGTAATTGTCACTTCTATGTCCATGTACAACTTTTTACGTACATATGAAAATTTCCTATCGTAATTTTCACGTTAGCGAAACGTTTACGCCTGTAAACGTTTAGTAGCTGTTTAGCGTAGTCAGAAGGAATGTGAATATTTTCCCCTGGATTAATTGCGATCAACCACAGTCGCGAATCGTACTTTGTACCTGAGAAAATAGCATATATTTCGATATATCACGGAGAGAGAAAATAATGTTTTTAGGATCAATCCAACAGTTAGACTGAGAGATAAGAGAGTGCTCACGATCGTGGCAAAGGCTAGGCGACAAATAGAAGAAATTGTATCGAAGAATGCTCAGGTTTGTTCAATAAACTGTTTCCAGCTCGGCCTAAAACTAATGGTAAATATGACAGTTCTGACTAGTGCTGATTTATGCCGTACTTATTTCTGAATGAGTGTTTCATCGTCGTTTGTTTTACCCTAAAATTAGTTTATTTCATTTCTGCTCAGGTTTTGTCCAATAACTGTTTTATCTCCGTTTTTAGGAGATAATAGACTTCCATCGAATGTGCCATTCTCGTAGAAATACGCGCAATCGGGAAGATTGTCGGTATTTCCCACGTTTCCGACGAGGTTTGGAGTCCGTACGCCAGTTCAGAGCCCGACGTATCACACTACAACTTCTCATTTCCAGTGACGGATTCACATTTCGAGGTCATGAGAAGTATGTTAATTTGCAATTCGGCTACTATTTGTCATTTATCGTTTCATTAATGATAGTCTAACTTGAAGTTATAAACTCGAGTTATTTGGTTGTGAGGGGATCGTAACTTCAATTAGAAACTATTACCGCAGCTGGTAATGTTAGTGATAACTAACAGTTTACTCTTCAAACGTACACCGCACAGGCGCAATCCGCCAAAAGTGGGTCTGCTATGACTTTAACTTTATTGATGGATGTATGGAATGTATCACCTATGTATAGAATGTTTGAATACGGTCGTGGAACGAGCTGTAGTATTGTCTTCATTGTCCTTTTTCAGGGGAAGTACTTGGGTGAATTCGGCTAAGTTCTTGGATATTGCGCCTGGTTCACGGATTAAACGATCGAACACAATAATGATTTCAACAGTATCGGCAGGGAGGCATATCGAACCGTCCGAATTTGAACTTTCATTGGCAGGTTCGTTTTTTGAGGTGCTTTTGCTGCAGAGAAGTACTACATGTTTCACCACTTATAATATTAATAGCTCTACATTACAGGGCCAATTCTACAACTAACCGGGTTTTTAGGTAACCTAACCCTTTTTTGGTAACCTATTTTTGCGGTTACCTTGGTAGGTAACCTGAAAGTAACCTGAAACTAAAATCCGGTTACCGTTCAAACTAACGGTAAAAACCACATTTTGCGTTGGAAAAACAGGTAACCGGTTTTTCATTTCAGGTTACCAACCGGTTACCTACTGAGGTAACCTGAAAAATAGGTTACCAAAAAAGGGTTAGGTTACCTAAAAACCGGTTAGATATAGAATTCACCACATTACAGCCTTCAACTCGTTGGTAAAAGGAAGTAGATTGCACCCAATTCGAATCACGGTCGGCCCAGATGTGTACGAATTTCGACTGAAAGTGACTACAGGAACTATGGATGCGCAAGTGAGTAATTTTGCAATGACTAGATTTTTAATTGTTATATTGGTTATAATATTATTGTGTGATTGACCGGTGAAGAAGTGGGATTCGGGGATATTTTATTTCATGAGCCGGTAACTTCTGGTCGATGAGTTGTGTAGTGGCAATAATTGAACGGTTGCACATTTATTTTAGCCTATGAAATGAAATAATCAACGTGTGGCTACAAATCGGTACTTCGGCGTTTTTTTTTTCAGGCCGTAGCGTCTTGCTATCAGATAAGAGGGGGTGGAGGGTTCCATGGTTGTAGTCGTTGCTACTCCCCTGGTCGTCAGATGGGACATCGTCATGTGTGGCCCTGTGTTCGCTATGTGAGGCGAACCCCCCGTAGTTGCCGGAATGACAACCGTCATAAGATCAACGGAGTGAAGGGTTAGTGTATGTTTTTTGCTATTCAATATGAACTGAGGTCACTTCAAGTTTTTCAGTTTGTTTTGGCCAATTGTATCATTAGCTAGGCGGAATTGCTGTTTGCACGCTGAAAATTATGAAGTGACAAACTGAAAACTTTTCCGCGAGTATTTAATGGAAAACGGGTTCATATTAGGACAAACTGCAAACGCAATTTGCTGGTTTGAAGTGGGAGGTACGATTTCCACCAGTTGGGGCTAATCAACCGTAGTGGAAGTTGAAAGTAATGTAGTTAGGATTCCCGATTTCGTAGGAAGGCGGAAAAATTGATGGACCCTTTGACCATGTCTCCGAAAACTGTAAATTTTTCAGAAAGCACTATTTTCAACGAAATTCTCCCAATGTGTTCTCTAGCAGTGGACATCCTGCATTCCGGTTATGAGGGGATTTTGATGAAGTATATGGAAGGTAAGATTATCTTTTCTTACGCTGTAATGTTACTTATAAGCTATGAGATCTGCTGGCGGTTTGCCGCCAATCGGGCTAAATATTTCTTAGTTCAAACATTGTTTTCGGAAAAGAAAGTATTTGTTCGCGTGTGTTTATGAATTATGGACGAGTTATGACCATTCAAGAAACTTGTTCGACGCCTCCTTTCGCGCCGCTGCCAGGCCAAGCTCCTGTTCAACGTAGAGGTCGACGCCCCGGTATGATACAAGGACTCCGATTATCACAGGTAATCCTCGTTGAGTGCAGGTTTTTTACCAATGGGGAATTTCTAAAAGGGGCATGTACTGGCACGATCTGTTTCTCGGAGTAGTTTTCCGTATTTCGGTGCCAAACAAACAAGGTTGTCAACGTTTTTGAGCGCCAAACTTTCTTTTTCTCGCTCACTTCGCATTGTTCAGGCCGAACGAATTCAGCTCTCCACCATCATCTCGTCTACAGTCATGCCTACTTATTCAACAGCTCTGCTCCGTTCAAGTGATGATTTGAGCAAACTCAATGGATCTCAAAAGTTTGAGGTGAGTACTTTTGAAATGATTGCAAGAACGAGCTAGTTTCTCAGGTACTATCAAGCAAATTTGCCCAGTTTGGATGATAGCTTGATGAATGAATTGGGCCTTTGAATTGTTAAACGAGAGATGATTTCCTTCCATCCTGATTACACAACTGCCAGATAACTGTCGAAAACTTGAGTTTGTATGTATTTTAAAGTTCCCTTGTCATTTCAGTTAGCAAGCACGCTGCTCCCACTAGTCTGTCTGGAGCTAATGCATCCAGATAGATGCCAGTCAACTATAGTTATAATCTTCATACTCTTGCTCAAAGTGGAGGCGACGTGCAAGGTTTTTCTACTTTTCACATTTATACTTTCCATATATCTGTGAAGTTCCACCAAAAGGACACACCTTCATATATAAACACGTAAAATCGACTCATTTAATGGAACACATCCTTACTTTTCTTTTTCTACTTCCCACATTCCGACAATTGAGTAAACTGCGTCTACTCCCGAAGCCCAACTGGTCCTTATTCTGTATACTTTCAGCTAGACAAGGTGAAATGTGGGCGGATTGCACGTATATTGCGGAAGCTGTCAGAGCTTCATGATTTGCATTTCGGAAACGAGTATGCGACGGTCAAGAAACACGTGAGTTAATGGAGTACATTTCGAGCATTATGAAGGTTGTCATCTTTTTCACCTTGGGCTAACTTCTATACTTATTCACTCAATACTTTTGTGGCGTGGCCATTGAAGGTGAATTTTTCTGTCATAGAGTCCATCAAATGTTCCAGTGGGCGTACGATCATCATGCGGAAGATATTGTTGTACTCGGTGTACCTGCCGAATTATCTTCTTCGGCGTTCGAGTCAGACTACAGAATGCTCAAACAGTCAATTGAGATGGGAAACACTCGCGGAGTCCAAAAAGCAGCGTTTTCACGGTATGTTCTTCATGAGTTCCATCTATTTCCTTACATTTCAAATGAGATGAAGATCTTGTTCGAACTTTTTCACGTCACCGTGACGTTAAATTATTACTTTGATATGAAGGCTGGCTAATTCGTGCAATATAGCTACGTTTCCGCAGAGTTTCCGACTTTACGCTTCACGACCAGTTGGGCCGGTTAGAAAAGTAATTCTTTCTACTTTTTTCGTCAATGTTCCTTATTTATTACAGCCATCTGGCGCTCTCTACAATATCACAGGAAGTCCACCGTCGAGCTGTCTTGGGCGATCCTAGTATGACAAGCCTGCTGGATGAATTAGATGGAATACGTGAGTAATTGTGACTGATCTGGCAATTTACGTACGAATGCACCGCGAAAACCATTTCAGCCTCTCAGCTTGAGTTTTAACTATTCAATAACGAGGAGTTCGTTTCAATGATGAAACAAGGCGAAATTGATAATTTTGTATGAAAAATAGACCACTTTAATTATTTTTGTGCATGTTTCTATGGGCACATGCACACGTTCCTCTTTTACAGGCTCCATTCGGATGAAAAACGGAACCAGCCAAGACGGGGTACTGATTAGTGACAACGATCGTGTAGCTCAATCACCTGCTTTCCGGCAGACCGAAGAATATAGGTTACTTCGGCAAGCAGGATGCCTATCGTTCAGGTAAGACATTTATAATTTGAGAGATACACGTCATTTTTAGAAGTCGAGGTTTTTCTCTTTTTGTGTCATTTTCTCGTTTTCACTCTTGTGAGGTTCTAGGAAACGAGTCCTTGTCGATGGACAGAGTTATTGTGGAAAACTGACTGATACAAGAAAACGCACAACTCAGCAGTGCATACTGTCATACAGTCGCAACGGATCCATTCATACGGGCACTTTGAAGTGTATCGGAGTAACTCCCGCTCCTCAATCCCACGTTTACGTCATTATTGATGAATTCGTTCAACATTGTCCTTTCAATGAGTTAAAGCACTCCCTACGAATTGCCCGTCGCACGGAACTTCGCAAATTGTTATGTAAAACCGTTGCCATGAACAAATTCTGGTTCCGCGTGGATACTAATGTCAATAGGCCTAATTTAGTATGTCTAAGGGCCCACTTCATAAATGGTACCGGTTGTTTGGTTCAGTCACCTATTGCTAACGTTTCTTATTTCATTTGTAAGAAAGCTAGGAAAGTTCCGGAGTAGTTTCTCTTCACTATGTATCAACTTGAAAGTGAGGTGACTTCGTGTGCCGTCTGCAATTGGCATCAAGTATTCATAATCATTAACAACGGGCTTGCAAGTCACCTCACAATTAAAGTCCTTCTGCATTTTGATAGGTGTTAGTTAGTATCTGTGTAGTAGTCATTATGTATTTATGTTGCTGCATTCTTGAATGTGTTGAATTTTCAAGTCCAGTACTTATAATTTCCATGTCTACAATTTTATTTTCAATACCCAGCGTAAACTTGAGATTTTGATAAGCTGTTTTATACCTTTTCACTTTTAACTTGTTAAATGTCCACACTAGTCAATGAATCAATGCATGATGTGTCTCTTTCATACTTTATAGCAACGTGCTCGCTCGTAATTTTACCTTCCTACATTTCATTTGATTTGTCTCGGTTTGATGTTGTTTATTTTATTTTGCAGGCTCGTAGAGTATGAACAGCCACAGTGTGACCGCAGCGGATGAAGTCATCGCTATCAGTGAGTTTTTTTTCGTGAAACACTGTTTCAAGTTATCAAGTTGCAGTGACCTTTTCGTTTCGTATCAGTTGACTTGTAAGAGTCTTATCTAGATAAGTCTATCACACGTTGTTCCGGATTTAGAAAATTAATAAAAACATTGTCTAGTAAAATCAGCTCTTATCTTTCGAATGCGCACTGCCCTTTTGCCATCCAACACCATAATTATTTTTATTAAATGGGATAACGGTTGGTATGTAGGAAGCGGGTCGTCGAACGGGAATCCGAGCGATGATCATCACGACATGTCGGACAACTCAACGACACTCACAGGTAATTTGCATTTGAAAATAGGTATTATTTGAACTGAGGTACTTTGGTATCACTTGAAGGTAAAGTGAGTGGTATCACTGACTAACCTTTACAGCATTGACCACAATGACGGTGCAACCTCCATCACATGCTTCAAATGATGAGGTGTTTGTGATCTCACATACTCTCAATCCGGATGTGATTGTTCTATCCGAGGATGCGCCCAAGCGCAAACGGTTAGTTAGTTGTGTTTGATGTGCTCAAAAGATAGCTAATCATTTTGAAATAGTACGACTTCATAATAGTTCACCTACTTTTGTAGTTTGGTCACCCAAATGATCAGATGACCCAGATGATCAGATGACCCAGATGATCAAGATTGAAGAGATTGATGACGAAGAGTTTTCTGCGGGCAAAAAAGTCGCCTCCAGAAATTGTTCCGACCGAATGTCGCGCAAGTACGCAGATACCATTTTAGTTCGTGACGGATGCGTGATCAGTTATTTTCAGATCCCATGATGGTGAAATCGTTCCCATGAATGCAAATTTGCCATCAACGTCCGCCAGGTAATCATTGTTTTCATTTGTATTCCACAGATAAGATTGAGGATATCGCAATGCTTTCACCCATAGGCCTGCTACCTCTTGAAAAAGTCAATTTAGCTTACATTGAAAATAAGGTAAAATGGGGTAATAAAACCAACGCCTTGGATAATTCAGGACGCCGCAATACGTCGTGCCACCCGCTACTCCTGTGAAAACACCGAAAATCGAGTCCAAGACAAAGCCTGGTCGTTTCAGGTATATACTTTCAGTTTCTTCAAGTCTCCCTAACACTCAGTCTGCCCATATTAACGAATCCGTATAACGAGTGGATTAGCGAAACTTCAAAATTTTACGGTAAGAGCTCAATCGGGTAATTAGGAAATAGCTGGATTGCAATTCATATGCTTCATTACAGCCGTGCTGATCTGAGACCGCCTGTGGTCGCACATACGGCTAGAACGAATTTCCAAGCGTAAGTTTATTTGGTCCACATTCAACCCGTTAGCTTGAACTGTTCAGCCTCTTTTTTTCAGGAAAATGAGCTCCTTCATTTTCTGAAAATGGGCTCCTTAATTTTCGATATCTTCATATCAACTATAACAATACGAGTAAAACTGAAAAATAAAATTCTAATCTCATTGGTTCGTGTTAAACCAAAATCCGAAGTATAATAGTCTTCTTCACCGTGTCTTCAGGTGCAATTCAATATTTCTATGGTTTAGTAATTTAGAATTCCCCGAGCTCGCAAGTCGGTACATACGTCTCTGGTTGACGAGTCGTTGGGCTATAGATTGGCTAAGAAGCACGAGTCGGCACCTTTCACTCCGGAACTGATTCATGTATGACATCTACTCTCTCCCTACTTTTCAATGCGTTTTGCTTTTAATTCCCAACAGGATGACTATTAAAACAACCACTTATAGGAGACGAACCAAGAGGGACTTGCCAGCAGAGGCATGCTCGACGTGAGCAAGCTCTTCGACAAAGTCAATGAAGCTGAGAAGAGAGGAGATAGTGAAGCTGTAACACAATACAGTTGGATGGCTACAATTGCAATTAAGGTGCCTTTTTTTGAAACCTTTTCACTGTAACTGGATATAATGGATAATGCTCTCGGGGCCTCATTATTATGGAGAATAAAACCACTAATAAAGTTGTCGGGATTATACTCAATGCTAGAATGAATGATTGACCAAATATTTTTTCTCAATCGCTCACATCAGCTCAAGAGAGCTTAGCTATCTCAAAATTCGGGCATCTAATATATTTCCATTACAATGTTAAGATGACTAGTATTCCCTCGTTTTCACTACTAAGTAATATTAAAACTATGCAATAGCTAGTTCACTGATTTGTGTTTACAGCTGAATTGCGCGTCAAATGATGCAGGGGAAGCGCGCGACATGAATATGTCCCGGACAGGATCACCAAAAACGAGTGTCGCAGATAAGGGGGTGAAAGGATTTGGCACCCATCCTGCACCCTCCACTCAATTCATGCTGTCAGCTGGCAGCTTCGGTCCAGGTACGGTGTTCAAAAAACGTGAACGTCCCCATTTTGAACAATTTTTTCTAGTTTAGCTTTTCCGATTTTCAGCGGGATACTACATTTACACGTGCAATCTGCTTGCAAACGGCTTGCAAACGAATTGAGTTATGTTCAAGTCTGAAACTACTGTTAATTTATGTGACCCGATAAAAACTATCTAGACGAGTTTTCAATCTTATTCGTTATAGGCTGCGACTTGTCTGCCGTGTATGAACTGCTCCGAAAAAAGGAGAAGTTCGCCGTGCTGAATACAGAAATTCTTCTCACTGCTTTCTACCGAGCATTCGTCAATGAAATTGTGTTCCTGGTCAGTAATTTTGGTTTCCTTCTTCTCAAAATGCATATTCGGTCTATTTTCGATAGCTTCTCATTAAAAGGAAGTTGTTTGTGATCTGTAAATAAGAGTACCGATGGATAATTTGGAGACTGAGTGGGTTACACTTACCCAAAAACTTATTTCTCAGAGAATTCAAATTTCAACAACTCCATTATATTTGAAATGACGCAGCTTTATTTGAAGTAGTCCAGCAGTTTCGATTGACCTACGTCGTTTAATGAACTTATTACTTATGCAAAACGTAACTAAATTAAAGCCATATTCATTTATTCAGGGATATCACGAAACAACTCGGCACTGCGTTACTTCCCGGTTCAGAAAACTGAACAATGGAATGGTTGATCTTGATCATCGCACTGTAATCGGTAAGCCAAGTTTGAAATTCAGGGTTGTCTGTTTTTTTTATTAACATGATCTCAATCACCCATCACAATTTGAGAAATTATAATTCAGATTTCATGGACTCTGTCACTCGAGTACACGGACAACCTATGTGGCCTCTGGGAGACAAGTACGCAGAAAAAGAAGCGAGAAAGGAACAAATTGAGGCGATGCAGTATTTCTTGTAAGTTTCATTACTTTTTCGATCCATCTCTTGACACATATCTCATTGACTATGACAACCAGCTTTCGAAATTCTGAAAAAATCTCAACTCAACAGTTAAAAAATCGTATTACCAACAATTGCTAGGACCCTCCTGACATTCATCCCAAAACTAATATCAGCTTGTTCAAATTTTTCGCGCTAGATTGAGTTTTCTCCTTACACTTTGTAGAACACGTTCGACAAAAACACACTATGGTTCAATTTCAGAACAATGTCGAATTTCAACATAATTTCACTTAGTTGGGGAAGTTTGCGAAGTCAGTCAAACTCCCACCGAATATGTACAATTACTATCAATCTATTCAGTTACATTTTTCGGTTGTAGGGACGGCAATCGACGTGCTCTCAAAAAGCAGTTCCTGATATATGCGGACGAAAACGGAATTCCCCTCACTGACAAAGTGCTAGACGATCTGGTTAATGACAGCGGAGAAGACCGCACTGACTCGCCGAGCTCTTCCAATAGCCCAAATTAAACAAGGTTGTGTCAGCATTCTCACTCTCACGTGACTCTCCAATTTCTATTGTAATCAATGTTATAGAAAGTACCTCGCGTCTTCTACTAATGTTCTCTATTTGTTTCTGAGTTGATTTTCACGGATTATGGTGTTTCAGACCATCTAAAAATCTGTCATTTAGAACAGCTGGAGCTGAATTTAGTTATTTGTTTACACATTAACTGCGTAACCCATTAACCATAGGTTGAACTCGTCCTTTCATTCTGATATTTTTGTTCGTTCATTATGGGTTACGGATGCAGGTTGTAGATCTTGATTATGATTGTTTCTGTTCGTTGTTTTGTTTGTTTCTCGTGCAATGTTTGTTGATTTCTGATTGATCCTGTGAATGAATGAAGTTCCTCTTCTGAGTGTTGCCTAAATATATGAAAAAAGTGCGAATGAATGTGTGAAGAACGAAGTTTCATTTTTATTGGTCCCGGTAATTTTTGAACGACCAACCGGTAATTTTACTTGCAAACGACCCCGGTATTTTAAGTTACAACAGGCACCCGGCGCGCGCCAGCCAAAATCTCCTTTACAGCTTAAAATACAGGAGAAGATGCAGGCTTAAATACTGGTGTCGAATTAGCCTGCATCTTTCCCGGTATTTTAAGTTGCAAGCGTTTTCACAGTACATAGACAGTGGGGCTTACATAGACAATGGAAATGGAGATAGAGGGGCTCACATAGACAGTGGGGCTTACAAAGACAGGGAAAATGGGGAAAGTGGGGCTCACATAGAAAATGAAAACTACATAGACAGTGAAATAAGGCACGGAATTTTCTCTATATAAGGCGCGAGAATTTCCCTCAACAGAGGGAGTAAACATCTAACAATGAGAAACGTTGATTATAACTGAAAGAAGATGGTTGGAGAGAAGAATGAGAAGAAAGAGAGAAAAGGAAGGAGATAAAGCCAGAAATAAACAGCAAATACCTCTTTCAATGCATCCCAGCCGCCTCCCGAATCGCCAGTAAAACAAAATGGCTTTTTCCTGAATTGCCGCGTTTGAGCAGCTCACGTAAACTCGTTTTCATTCTCTATCCGCGAAAAAAAAGGTAATCGACCACTTCCCACCCCACTACTAATTGAAAATGAAAAGCAAAAAGCACGTTTTTTCTCACGCGGCTTGCCTCACTCGCCTCACTGGCTTTTCGACCAAAAGTGCAGCAAAATTGTTACACACAAACCCACAAACCCACAAACCAAACAACGCAAATATATAAATAGACAAGGTAGGTCGCCGGCGGCTAAAGCCGCCTCCGCCTCCCTTGTTTTTACCCCAGGCTGGCGAGCTCTTATAGGAGTTTTTGTTTAATTTTCGCTCTATTTGCTGAACTCACGTTTGTCTCAACCATGTCAATCACGTTTTTATCAACATGAGACGCATTGGTTTTTACTACATAGAGCAGGAAATCTCTCTCAAACATAGAGCGGGACATCTCTCTTTAACATAGAGCGCGAGATCTCTCTCTAACATAGAGCGCGAGACTTCTCAACATAGGGCGCGAGACTTCTCCCTAACATAGGGCGCGAGACCTCTTTCTAACATAGAGCGTGTGACATTCCCGTAACAGAGAACTTGAGACCTCTCTCTAACATAGGGCGCGGGAGTTCTCTCTAACGTAGGGCGCGAGAGTTCTCTCAAACATAGAGCGCGAAACGTCTCCCTAACATAGGGCGCGAGACCTCTATCTAACATAGAGCGTGAGATTTTCCCCTAACAGAGAACTCGATACCCCTCTCTAACATAGGGCGCGGGAGTTCTCTCTAACATAGAGCGCGAGATCTCTCTCTAACATAGAGCGCGAGACTTTTCAACATAGGGCGCGAGATCTCTCTCTCTCTCTCTCTAACATAGAGCGCGAGACTTTTCAACATAGGGCGCGAGATCTCTCTCTAACATAGAGCGCGAGACTTCTCAACATAGGGCGCGAGACTTCTCCCTAACATAGGACGTGAGACCTCTCTCTAACATGAGACGCGGAAGTTGTAACAACAATCAGTTTCAAAACAGCAAAACCCGAGAACAACACAGTAAAAAAATTATTTTTGTCTACAGTTTTTGAGGTGCAGAGATTCTTCTTCTCTTCTTCATCATGTGAGCAGCACCCGGCAGGTAGCAGGAGCCCCAGTGGCTCCTACAGCAGCACTCCCAACCATCAGCCATCCAGTCCACGGCAGCAGGTCCAGGGCGGGCTTCCTCGGGGCGAACAGAGCGTTCGAATGGCTCTCCCCCCTTCCCGCCGCGCTTTTATACCCATTTTCCTACCCCGTTAAGCCATTCCTGTTAACCGTGACGGCGTGAAACTCGTCTACCCAGTTAAGATGCACTTGCTATTGCAAAACTGCCCAGCAGCAACCGATTTCGAGAAATGAAATGCGCACGTTCTCTCACGTCTTAGCTGGAAAAATCGCCGGCTTCAGTTTTCGGCCCATTTTTCGGCTAAAAGTGCAAAAATGATGGAATTTGCCTCAACAGACAGACAGACAGACAGACAGACCAAGTAAGCCAATTATATAAAGGATGAACAACTCGACAGAATGAGATGAACGTTCTGTTTCTAAGACATTGTTGAGAACATTGGAATTTTTCGCCCTACTGAGAAAAGTGGTAAAGAAGGGGTCAAACTTCAACTTTCTCAAACTATCAAACCAACTTGTTGGAGAGATGACAGAAAAACAGAGCTGGATCTTGAGAATGTTTATAGTTGTTTTCATCCAAACCGAGACTCATACAGTAAGAAAACAGAACTCCCAGTGCGTTTGAGTAACGTAGGCGTTTTCGCATACTAATAGGCTTTTAAAAAAAAACCAAAATTGCAGGTCCTCATTTATGTTTTTCTAAATGTTTTCGAAATGGTTGAAGCACGGATCAGCAAACGTTCACTCACAGTTCATATGTATACGGTAACAGTGTTAGTCGGGAAGATTCCCACATTTCGGTGTTAACTATACGTAACCTACGGATGCTGTTGTTGTGGGCAATTTGAATCATTGAACCACTTAATTTGAAGAGAAACTACGTAAGTTTACTAAGTTTACGGAACTAAGTTTATTTCTTCAAAGTACTGGGCCTGTTTAAACGAACTCAACATATTGTGATGCTTTCATATTGTTTTTCACATCAACAATTTTGAGGGATGGCCACCGAAATGAAGAACTCTTCCAAGCCGATATCGATCCTGTTGATGAAGCGGAAATACATGAAGAAGAGGTGTGTATACTCTTTTTCATTCCTACTGCGACTCCTACAGTAGGAATTCAAAACTTCTAAGTTATCTTCCTCACGTAATTGTGATAGGAAAGTGATAACACTTTCGCACCCCATTCTCGTCCTGAGCTATAACAAATGTACGAGATAGAAAAACTAAATTTTCCAGCTTCACAACAGGTCGCGGGACGTTTGTAAGGTTACTGGTAGGAGTCTCACTGGGAATGGTGTGAACTATATCTTTCACTATTCGATGGCTTTGTACAGTATGTGGTCGGCCATGCACTTGAAAGACTGTTTCCATGTTGGAGTGATAAGAACATGGGTCTGTAGTACTAAGAGTATACTGTCAGTCAATTGCACAGTCACTCGAAACATGCTAAGCACAGCAGAACTCCGAAACGTGTTATGACAAAGTGCACGATGCCACATTAGATAACTATAACTATATACTATATACCTTTTAAGTTTCTTTCTAGTATAGAACAAATGATGCCGCAGTTTCGCAAACTCCGTCACTACGAAGTTTGACCTGGGAAATCGCAAGTATCACTGTAGCCGATTTCGTACGCGTAAAATATAATACACGCAAGGTAAAAAACAAGACCCCATAAAACAGAAAGGAGTTTGAATCAGGGCATATCTAAAAAAGTTAGTATACATTCAGAGATTAATAAATGTTCAGAACTGTGATTTATCTGGCACAGATAGAAATAACCCTAACTTTCCCATATCTTTCCCTTTAGTCATCATTGCGTTACCATCATGACATGCAACACATCTTATGATTGCATGACGTGAATGATCTCTTTTCAGATAACGTCGCAACTTATAAGCCCAGGAAGCCAGATATCAAGATCTCACCGACCGGACGCGGTCACCGTCTCTACCGTACCCACTCGTTCATCTCCGTTTCTCTCATATCCCGTCGCTCTTATGGTTTATGCTAGTAAACTTTTATTCTCTAGTTGTTCTGTTGTTTCCATGAAATGGTTTCCATCCGAAATGTGAGGTACATTTCGAAGAAATAACCCTAACTTTCCCATATCTTTCCCTTTAGTCATCATTGCGTTACCATCATGACATGCAACACATCTATGATTGCATGACGTGAATGATCTCTTTTCAGATAACGTCGCACCTTATAAGCCCAGGAAGCCAGATATCAAGATCTCACCGACCGGACGCGGTCACCGTCTCTACCGTACCCACTCGTTCATCTCCGTTTCTCTCATATCCCGTCGCTCTTATGGTTTATGCTAGTAAACTTTTATTCTCTAGTTGTTCTGTTGTTTCCATGAAATGGTTTCCATCCGAAATGTAAGGTACATTTCGAACCTATCTTGGTAGCAGCGGAGTGAGATCCACTGTAATTCCCTCTGGTTAGGCCTCGTAGTTGTGCAAATTTCGTTTATTCTTCTATTTTCTTTCCCGGTTTTTTTCACATGTCGCTTGTCTAGGTAGCTCTGTTGAGCATAACCAAAAGCTATACCAGACTACACTACTTGCGAAAAACTGTAACAAAGCCAATATTAGTGTCAGGAGAAACGAGCATTTGTTTGCTAAACAGCAAAGTACCCAATTTGTAGTTTGTGAAGCGCCGCCAAATGACTGGTCTTTTTGAATTTTTTCACAGAAATTTTCGCGAATTGCGCCAGCCCCAAAAGTCATTTGGTTCGTTCAAACGCATTTGAAAGTTGCGTTTTTATCATTTTGTTCGAATTTCGTTCACCGGTTAAAAAATAAAATATCAAAAAATTGAAATCCTACGTAGGTCTGTTGACCATTCACAGAAGTTTTGAAAGCCCTAGGCACGGCCACAAAGTTGAAAATGAGGCAGATACGTCTGCAAGTAAAGGAATGGTCCTGCTTTTGAGCAGTGTAGAATCTCGTTGGAAATATGTTCAGCGATTGAGTGGAATGTGGCCGTTCGAGTAGTCTGATTAACTGGGACAGACTTGAAAGAAGTTTCCTCTGGCAAAGAGAAGAAAGTCGTAGAGATGACTTTGGAATGGATGCGCGCGCAGTTAGGGGCTTGTTGGCCGATTACAAAAGAGTTTGACGAAGAAAAGTTAAGGGCCTGTTGGCCAATCACAAAAAATTTGATTTCACACAGTGCAAAAATATGACACGTACACCAGTCAGGTGAAGAGTTTTCAACGTGAAGTCAGTAATAAATGTGTGCGCTATATCAATTAGTTACCTAAGCTCCTAAGCAACTCGTGTTTTGTGAGCCAATCACAGAAAATTTGGATAAAATTAGTTTATGGCTCGTTGGTCAATCACAAAAAAAGTTTCGAGTGTTCAGGCATGTTGGCCAATTTGTATAGAGTGAAGTCAATAACGAGTAGTTGGGAAAATTCAAGTAGTAATTTAATCAGTTTCCCCTTATTCATCAACGTTGTACAAAACGTGGTTAGTTAGGACACGATTGTCATTTACAGAGCAATTATACAAAGTTGAATATTGACGAAATTGGGTTAGACACGTGTGTCATTAACGGCAATTTTGTACAAAGTGAGGGTACGATTGCTATTCACAAAAAAAAATTGTACACAGTACGCTAAGTTAAGGCACAATTATCATTTACAAGTCAATTCAAAAAATATTTTAGGTAAAACGATGAATAATTTTCATGTGAAGTTGCAAAACTACTGCGTCCGATTACCTTCCCATACATGACATTGAGGTAGATGCGTTGTTTGGATATATTTCAACGAAAGAGGCAAACATGTTTTGGTGTTTTTGCACAAGAACGTCTTCAAATACTAAAATCAGCCCATTTCAGCCCAAGAAACGTCTGACAAACTCCAACATTCCACTACAACGGAAGGACCAGGATACTGTCGGAGCCCGAAGGAACGAAACAAGAAGGGTTCCTAAGAAAACAGAGAGGTGGTAAGAAAAGTTGATGTTTTACCAGAAGTAATCCCAATTTTTTCCCTATTCGTTCACTGACTACAGTAGTCGTATTTTCTGACTTCATTTCCGAAACGGTAATCGAGGAATAACATGTATGTCTACAACATTTTGTCGCTAAAGTTCGGTTTTCTCATCTCTCATTTTTCACCCAATTGTATAGCAGGTGCTTTCTACCCAACTTATCCACATTTTCTGTGTTTCTCATAGTAATCTATGGTTGATTTCTCCGTCAAAGGATCTATTGACTATTCGTCTCAACTTTGCTATCGAGAAAGTAGGTAACCGCCGCGATGGAAGTTCTCGCACATGTGAGTGAATAGTTTTTCAGTGTTTGTTCTCTAAGGCAAATATTTATCGGTTGTATGTTTAGATGGTCAACAGATCTCTGAAAACGTAGTTGCGCATGGCTGTAGCCTATTCTCAAAACTGCTTAAATTCCGTTACAATGTGTGATTTCATTCAATATATAGATCATGTATGAATCATAAATGTTCACGTTAGTGCAGGCGTCCGACACTTTGTTCATGTATTTATCACTTCGTTAAAACTCAAAGTTCTACCCTACAAATGTGCAGTAGCATGAAATATCAGTGCAACTAATCAAATTTTGTATTTTTGTCACAGTTACTGAAAATGGGTCGTTTGTTTTTGTCGTACAATACGACGTGTGGGCTGTAGCCCAACTGCAAAACGTTTAAAACTTGTTATTCCCAGTACGATACAACATGGCTGGCCGTAACCTACGTGCAGACAGCTTCCTTAATCAAGTATCATCGAACTGGAAAGGTCATAAAACGATATGTAATGAGTTAAACTGAGTCTGCTAGACGCACTTGTACCTTTGAAAGTAAGAAGTGGACCAATTTCTAATTTCCCACTTGTGAAAGATCTTGGAAATTTTTCGGTATATGTTATTTCACTCTCAAAAGCAACTAGAACTAATCTGCCATCGTTAGGGAATATAAAATTGATATTCGATCGAGTATTGTAAGATGCAAGCGTTACACAAGGACAAGGATAAACGAAGTATAAGATACCTTTGTTCGTTTGGCGCAAACAACTTATGAGGCAAGACACAATGAGTATTCGAATCACAAGACTTCAGCCACTTGTTACTCTATTCAACTAACTATTCAACTGGGTCGAAGCCCATATTCCAAGCATTTTTCCCCGATTGGTTAAGACCATGATCATATGGCTTTTTCAAGACAATTGATACCGTTTTTTAGCATTCCGTACTCACGGTTTGTTTTTGCTCGAATGGCATACTATACGTTTCTTAGCTTATGGAACCACCGAACCTAGTTTTTATGCTTTCGAAATCACCATATTAGTTTTAGGGTTTTCCTTTTACTTTCAGCTCAACTACTCTGATTGGATATGCATACCCATTGATCGGTACGAAAAGTGCAATGAGTCACACAGTTCATTCAACCGCCAACTGTCTCGAAGGACGTCGATGTACTTCATGAGGATATAAAGTATAACTATTCGGGTCTGAGCTGAGAAATCGGTAAGATGCAAGTCAAGTTAGTTTATGTTTGAGCAGCTTTACCAGTTCAATTAATAGTACATCTTTTGATAATGATTACTTAATGATCGGCCACAATGTGATGACTCGGTTTTAGAAACATCAAACTATGGTGTTATAACTGTCATAATGACGGCAATTCTTCTGTCAGCTCACTTATAGTGTTTCAGAGGCGATCCTCACTGACGAAAACTCTTTTCAATTTCCCACAACAGTTTGAGAACACCCAGTTATCTGATGTTCAAGTTTCTGGACGGATACAACACAATTACAACGCAGTATCCTATTGGAACTATAGCTTCCCGCGCAATACTTGAGAAATAGTTCAACCAAATTAATCAGCAACCAGCAAGAAATAAAATCTCTGTTTGCAAGCACACTTTGCTTGACTACTAACGTTGGTTCCTTATACTGGAATTTCTTACATTACCGTGGTGAATATATCATCAGTAGTCAGTGAATCAAAATAGAGCTACAGCTCAATCAAATAGATACTTCCGACCGGTTTCCATTTGGGAATCAGTTGAAAAAAACCTCGCAGACTTACACACAAAAATTGCGTCACAGTATCCTCAATTGCGTCTTCAATTGCGTCACAGTATGGTAAAGACAAGTGAATCAGGCTGTGCATGCAAAACGTAAATTACTAATTTGATTTTAAAGATTAATGAAAAGAGCTGATAGAAACGGTAGGACGAATTGACCACAAACAGTAAGGGAATTACATCGTAGGAACGTGTTACACATGCCTTAAACGTATGCTCACAAATATAAGTTACGTCTTATCGAGCTGATGCTCACTCCCAAAAACTTTCTCAAACATTATGTACAGTCAATTTCAGTTACGAAAACAATTGAACGTAAAGATCCACGCAGGTATAAAAATAACAACTCTCATGTTGCCAAATATATCCTCCCATGAGATAGTGCACGCACAATATATCGTCTAAAGGTAAGATAGATCACCCCAGTTGGTTCAGTAAACGGGTACTTACTCTACATTCAAATTGGTCCGGTCCTAAATTTAACTTTTTGATGTTACAGGAGAAGCCTCACACCAAACAGCACTTTGCGCTGCTCACGATCGTCAGGCATTAATTTTTGCTTTAATTTTTTTTTTACAATTCACATGAACTTTCTAGGTGGGAACTTTGCAGATGAAAACTTTGTCAGATGAGTAGTACTTGGAATTACCTCCCAAACGCCTCTATCGCTTGTCTTTGGCTGCAACTTGTTTTGTTAAGAAAGAAATAGTCTAGCGGAGGGGATCTTCTGAACTACATTTTTTTTTCTCACAGCACTGAACTGAGAAATCAATGGAGCTGTAGCTCAATCAAATAATACTTTTACACAACTCACGCCAGAGAAATTATGAACTTATGAACACGCCAGAGAAGTGTCTAAGACCTATCCTGTAATCTTCACCCAAAACATTTGTTAAGCTGGTATGTATTTAGCTATAAGCTAGATTAAATTTATATGTTCTTTCACAACTCGGTTCAGGTGATCAAAACCTATGAGATTGACTATCAGTACAAAAATAATAAATTAATGACCTATAGACCTACAGTGCAAACAGGAAAGTTAGGATCGAAATACGGAGAATCAAGCAACTCTTTTTGATTCCTCAAGAAAAACAAAGTCCGAGGACGGACTTTTAAGGGGGTCGGGGAGGAGAAATAACCCTAACTTTCCCATATCTTTCCCTTTAGTCATCATTGCGTTACCATCATGACATGCAACACATCTTATGATTGCATGACGTGAATGATCTCTTTTCAGATAACGTCGCAACTTATAAGCCCAGGAAGCCAGATATCAAGATCTCACCGACCGGACGCTGTCACCGTCTCTACCGTACCCACTCGTTCATCTCCGTTTCTCTCATATCCCGTCGCTCTTATGGTTTATGCTAGTAAACTTTTATTCTCTAGTTGTTCTGTTGTTTCCATGAAATGGTTTCCATCCGAAATGTGAGGTACATTTCGAAGAAATAACCCTAACTTTCCCATATCTTTCCCTTTAGTCATCATTGCGTTACCATCATGACATGCAACACATCTTATGATTGCATGACGTGAATGATCTCTTTTCAGATAACGTCGCACCTTATAAGCCCAGGAAGCCAGATATCAAGATCTCACCGACCGGACGCGGTCACCGTCTCTACCGTACCCACTCGTTCATCTCCGTTTCTCTCATATCCCGTCGCTCTTATGGTTTATGCTAGTAAACTTTTATTCTCTAGTTGTTCTGTTGTTTCCATGAAATGGTTTCCATCCGAAATGTAAGGTACATTTCGAAGATATAGGTTCTTATCAGCTATATTAGGTTTACATGATGTATGTAGTTGGAAATTTGGTCTAGTTATTTTTCGGTCGAAATTTGCGATCAAAGTGCGAATCGTGATCAAACTACAACGAAGCTTTGGTACGCTTTGTTAAGCAGATCCTGTTTCTCTCAGTCTGTCTCTTAGTACTCCTCTAACTCTCTAAATCTAGAGAATTCATATGAAACACTCCATAAGACCTAACTTCTAGCTCACGCAAATAACTCTATGTGTTTCAAATGTCCGAACGAACTTGAAGCCCCAGAGAGCCCAGGAATTCACACGTATTTACATTCAAAACATCACACAATGAGTAACAATAACAAAATACGACTTGGGAAGTTCTCGTAGAGCAGGCACGTAAGCAGTTGACAAATTCTTAATTTCAAGTGTCATGAGGTCGGTTCGAGTCGAACTGAGAGGTTGAGCTGACCCGAACATTTCTGAAAATGGTTACAAGCTTGGGTAGTTGTACAATAATCCGTGTTTGATTCCAGGCGGAGGAGGTGCCCGAAGGGGGTGTTGACCCCGTGCTGCTTGGCGATGTCGGAGAGGCTGCTCCAGCAGCCGATGCGCCCGTCTTAGATGACCTCCCTGTGGTCGACGCTGTTGTTGCTCGTCCCGTCGTCGAAGATGGAGCTGCTGCTCAAGATGAGGACGCCGATGTCGTGCTTGTTCACGATGCCCCCGCCTAAGCTGATGACGAAGAAGACATGGACGACTCTACTGGCAATCCCGCATTGTTCTCAGGCAGTAGGTCAAATGGGGAATGAGAAATGGCACATTCATATCAAAGAAAACCAGTGGCTCAGACTTTGACCTCGATAGATTGAGTATGAAGATGAATTTCAGTTCAGCAAAGAAAAACGGAACTCCAGCTAAAACTAGAGAGTAGTTCAAACTTTTCCCTATACCGCTCGTACTTTCGAACTATTCCCCGCACTTCTTTTTCCTACATCTACAGTGACACACTCAAACTGCCTGCTCAAATGTGTAGAGTCTTTGGATTGGTCAGCTACTTTTGTAGCGGCCTCGACGAGAGAGTGTGCAGATCAGAGAGACGCAGACGACGACTGCGGCCTCATTGAGCTGCATACTCTCTCGCTTTTGTAGCTGGCCAGTCGCAGAAAATTGTTGGTAATCGTTGAGACCGGAACTATACACAGATTCATCAAATGACCGAACTGTGTTTGTAGATGCCGGACCGACGCACCACTTGGTGGATGTTCCAAATCGCCCTGGATTCGTCTTTGTTCTGAACCGAAAGGTAAGTAACACTAGATATAGTTTTAACGAAAAACATTTCAACCCAATTTAACAAAGTGCAGTGTAGCCAGCCGCTCTTCTGACTTCAAATTTTGTAAGAAACAAAATTTTAAACTACATATAGGATACGAAAATCGTTAAATCACGAATGCTGTCTACGTAAATCATAAAAATATACCAAAGACAGTCAAAACGTGCCTAGAGGAAAAAGGTGAGCATATATTAGACTGTTGATGAACATTTGAAAGAGGTTTTGCAGTAAGTCAGTTAAAGAAGAACGAGTATGTGGTCCAATCGCAACGCTTCAGTCCTTCAAACTGCAATACATTTTTCAATTGCAGTTTCAAGGACCGTTGACACGGGATTGGTCCACATTATCGTCCTTCTTTAACTGAGAGTTGGCCCGAATCGGTTATCCCAGATAACTTTGCCGACTAGAAATGTCATCACTCTCTCTTTCGACCACATAGAAGCATTTGCATAAAAAAACCAAAAAAGCATGAAAACGTAGGTTGCTTCCAAGCTCGTGAATGGGAATGAAATAGACTATATTCGTGTGATTTTGATACAATTTCTCGTTCAGAGTATCACGGAGAAGTACACTGACTATGAGTGCCACTCCTGCAGAAAAGTCTCCAAGAGAAGTGGATTCGGTGCAAAGAAGGTTCACCCATACCGCTTAAGTACAGAGTACCTATGCTAGAAAATTCCGGCACTTTCATCCCATCCTGCGTCTCTCGCTCTTCCTCACTATTTCTCGTCT
>CAXIWQ010000219.1:0-2500 GCA_964036275.1 Litoditis marina
CCCTGCGTATCTGATTGATTCTGTCAGCGCTGTATGCTCAAGTAAAAGATTAAGCCATGCATGTAAAAAGTTCAACTTTTGTGAAACTGCGAACGGCTCATTAGAGCAGCTATCATTCTCTTCGGCTATCCTGATGGATAACTGCGGCAATTCTGGAGCTAATACATGCAATAAAGCCTCGACTTCGGAAGAGGTGCAGATATTAGTACAAACCAATCGTTTTCGGACGTAGTTTGTTGACTCTGAATACCGTAGCTTATCGACGGTTTATCCGTCGATAACCGAAAGAAGTGTCTGCCCTATCAACCAGATGGTAGTCTATTAGTCTACCATGGTTATCACGGGTAACGGAGAATAAGGGTTCGACTCCGGAGAGGGAGCCTTAGAAACGGCTACCACATCCAAGGAAGGCAGCAGGCGCGTAACTTATCCACTACTTCAGTGAGATAGTGACTAAAAATAAAAAGACCGATCCTATGGATCGGTTATTTCAATGAGTTGAGCTTAAATAGCTCTTCGAGGACCCAGTGGAGGGCAAGTCTGGTGCCAGCAGCCGCGGTAATTCCAGCTCCACTAGTGTAAATCGTCATTGCTGCGGTTAAAAAGCTCGTAGTTGGATCTGAGTCACGTACGTTGGTTCGCCTCTGGCGTTAATCTTCGTTGTGACTATTTTGCTGGTTTTCTGTGGGTAACTTCGGTTCCTGCAGTGGCTAGCGAGTTTACTTTGAATAAATTAGAGTGCTCAAAACAAGCGATTGCTTGAATGCTCGATCATGGAATAATAAAAGAGGACTTCGGTTCTATTTATTGGTTCAAGAACTGAATTAATGGTTAAGAGGGACAATTCGGGGGCATTCGTATCCCTGCGCGAGAGGTGAAATTCGTGGACCGCAGGGGGACGCCCAAAAGCGAAAGCATTTGCCAAGAATGTCTTCATTAATCAAGAACGAAAGTCAGAGGTTCGAAGGCGATTAGATACCGCCCTAGTTCTGACCGTAAACTATGCCATCTAGCGATCCGATGGGGCATCTTTGCCTCGTCGGGGAGCTTCCCGGAAACGAAAGTCTTTCGGTTCCTGGGGTAGTATGGTTGCAAAGCTGAAACTTAAAGAAATTGACGGAAGGGCACCACCAGGAGTGGAGCCTGCGGCTTAATTTGACTCAACACGGGAAAACTCACCCGGCCCGGACACCGTTAGGATTGACAGATTGAAAGCTCTTTCTCGATTTGGTGGTTGGTGGTGCATGGCCGTTCTTAGTTGGTGGAGCGATTTGTCTGGTTTATTCCGATAACGAGCGAGACTCTAGCCTACTAAATAGTTTCTGGATCTTTTAGTCCAGTTAACTTCTTAGAGGGATAAGCGGTGTTTAACCGCACGAGATTGAGCGATAACAGGTCTGTGATGCCCTTAGATGTCCGGGGCTGCACGCGCGCTACACTGGAAGAATCAGCTGGTCTTCCATTGCCGAAAGGTATTGGTAAACCGTTGAAACTCTTCCGTGACCGGGATAGGGAATTGTAATTATTTCCCTTGAACGAGGAATTCCTAGTAAGTGTGAGTCATCAGCTCACGTTGATTACGTCCCTGCCCTTTGTACACACCGCCCGTCGCTGTCCGGGACTGAGCTGTTTCGAGAAGAGTGAGGACTGCTGCAGCGAGGCTTCGGCTTTACTGTGATGGAAATCACTTTAATCGCAATGGCTTGAACCGGGCAAAAGTCGTAACAAGGTACCTGTAGGTGAACCTGCAGGTGGATCATCGCTGACCTTCAATGGAATTTCGGCTTTGGTCCTGAGAGTCAGTGGCAAGTGTTGTTTCGGACTTAGTCTGATTCAGCTGGCTCTCAACCACCTCTCTAGCTCATTGTGAGGCGTCGAGTTTACCGGAGTCGTTTGAGTGACGATGGATGGTTTTCGCGTAGTTCCTGACTTTGTAGACTTAATGACAGAGCTACTACTGTCACCTCGCAAGTATTTTCGCTGGCTACTGCATGCTACACGCAAGTTACCCGCAAGGGGAGCCTCAATGATCCTTAACGGACAGCGTCAATACACCTTTCCCTTTAACTAATTGTTTTTGTAACAGTTCGCAAGAACTACTGTACTAGCTTTAGCGATGGATCGGTCGATTCGCGTATCGATGAAAAACGCAGCAAACTGCGTTATTTACCACGAATTGCAGACGCTTTGAGTGGTGAAATTTTGAACGCACAGCGCCGTTGGGACTATTCCCTTCGGCACGTCTGGTTCAGGGTTGTTTAACTACTACCAAGTGGCTACTTACTTGGTTTGTCGGTTGGCTGCATGCAAATGTACCCTTCCTTAGTTAAGAATAACAGCAACATTCGTCTTTGACGTATTGTAGGTTGATTCGCATGACACTGCGTCTTCTCTCGCATGACTACCGTGAGAGTTGACGTGGCTACTTGTGTCGGCGTTTCATTCCTTGCTAACGCAACCTGAGCTCAGTCGTGATTACCCGCCGAACTTAAGCATATCA
>CAXIWQ010000219.1:7500-10000 GCA_964036275.1 Litoditis marina
TTCAGCCAATATAATGGTTTAGTTTTCGAATTAGGCTTCATTCTGGACCAGTGGCGTATTTTTAGACTTGAGCATACAGCGCTGACAGAATCAATCAGAGAGCCACTTGAGTCGGTAGGTTTGGCGAGTCGTTAGGATGGGACTAATAGTTTCGAAAGAAATTATTAATTTTCCCAACTACACATCGTAACGTGTCTTCGGACTAGCGGAGCGATAAACGTCTCTTTATTGAGACATTAGTAGCTGGTGTTGTAAATAGCCAATTTTTCGATTTTCGTATGTTTTGTCGGGTGTTTTGTGAAAATTCAAATTTAGCGAAAGCCGTTGTACGGTCGGTGAAAATTCCATGATTCGTTCAAAATTTGCCTTCTTATTGTTTTTCTAAATAATCACGGAATTTTTGCTGATTTCTTCCACGACTCTCGCCCCCCTGCGTATCTGATTGATTCTGTCAGCGCTGTATGCTCAAGTAAAAGATTAAGCCATGCATGTAAAAAGTTCAACTTTTGTGAAACTGCGAACGGCTCATTAGAGCAGCTATCATTCTCTTCGGCTATCCTGATGGATAACTGCGGCAATTCTGGAGCTAATACATGCAATAAAGCCTCGACTTCGGAAGAGGTGCAGATATTAGTACAAACCAATCGTTTTCGGACGTAGTTTGTTGACTCTGAATACCGTAGCTTATCGACGGTTTATCCGTCGATAACCGAAAGAAGTGTCTGCCCTATCAACCAGATGGTAGTCTATTAGTCTACCATGGTTATCACGGGTAACGGAGAATAAGGGTTCGACTCCGGAGAGGGAGCCTTAGAAACGGCTACCACATCCAAGGAAGGCAGCAGGCGCGTAACTTATCCACTACTTCAGTGAGATAGTGACTAAAAATAAAAAGACCGATCCTATGGATCGGTTATTTCAATGAGTTGAGCTTAAATAGCTCTTCGAGGACCCAGTGGAGGGCAAGTCTGGTGCCAGCAGCCGCGGTAATTCCAGCTCCACTAGTGTAAATCGTCATTGCTGCGGTTAAAAAGCTCGTAGTTGGATCTGAGTCACGTACGTTGGTTCGCCTCTGGCGTTAATCTTCGTTGTGACTATTTTGCTGGTTTTCTGTGGGTAACTTCGGTTCCTGCAGTGGCTAGCGAGTTTACTTTGAATAAATTAGAGTGCTCAAAACAAGCGATTGCTTGAATGCTCGATCATGGAATAATAAAAGAGGACTTCGGTTCTATTTATTGGTTCAAGAACTGAATTAATGGTTAAGAGGGACAATTCGGGGGCATTCGTATCCCTGCGCGAGAGGTGAAATTCGTGGACCGCAGGGGGACGCCCAAAAGCGAAAGCATTTGCCAAGAATGTCTTCATTAATCAAGAACGAAAGTCAGAGGTTCGAAGGCGATTAGATACCGCCCTAGTTCTGACCGTAAACTATGCCATCTAGCGATCCGATGGGGCATCTTTGCCTCGTCGGGGAGCTTCCCGGAAACGAAAGTCTTTCGGTTCCTGGGGTAGTATGGTTGCAAAGCTGAAACTTAAAGAAATTGACGGAAGGGCACCACCAGGAGTGGAGCCTGCGGCTTAATTTGACTCAACACGGGAAAACTCACCCGGCCCGGACACCGTTAGGATTGACAGATTGAAAGCTCTTTCTCGATTTGGTGGTTGGTGGTGCATGGCCGTTCTTAGTTGGTGGAGCGATTTGTCTGGTTTATTCCGATAACGAGCGAGACTCTAGCCTACTAAATAGTTTCTGGATCTTTTAGTCCAGTTAACTTCTTAGAGGGATAAGCGGTGTTTAACCGCACGAGATTGAGCGATAACAGGTCTGTGATGCCCTTAGATGTCCGGGGCTGCACGCGCGCTACACTGGAAGAATCAGCTGGTCTTCCATTGCCGAAAGGTATTGGTAAACCGTTGAAACTCTTCCGTGACCGGGATAGGGAATTGTAATTATTTCCCTTGAACGAGGAATTCCTAGTAAGTGTGAGTCATCAGCTCACGTTGATTACGTCCCTGCCCTTTGTACACACCGCCCGTCGCTGTCCGGGACTGAGCTGTTTCGAGAAGAGTGAGGACTGCTGCAGCGAGGCTTCGGCTTTACTGTGATGGAAATCACTTTAATCGCAATGGCTTGAACCGGGCAAAAGTCGTAACAAGGTACCTGTAGGTGAACCTGCAGGTGGATCATCGCTGACCTTCAATGGAATTTCGGCTTTGGTCCTGAGAGTCAGTGGCAAGTGTTGTTTCGGACTTAGTCTGATTCAGCTGGCTCTCAACCACCTCTCTAGCTCATTGTGAGGCGTCGAGTTTACCGGAGTCGTTTGAGTGACGATGGATGGTTTTCGCGTAGTTCCTGACTTTGTAGACTTAATGACAGAGCTACTACTGTCACCTCGCAAGTATTTTCGCTGGCTACTGCATGCTACACGCAAGTTACCCGCAAGGGGAGCCTCAATGATCCTTAACGGACAGCGTCAATACACCTTTCCCTTTAACTAAT
>CAXIWQ010000219.1:15000-27500 GCA_964036275.1 Litoditis marina
TTTGGCATGGCTTAATCTTTTACTTGGAAATTTCGTATTTTACATTAGTTTTCCCTGAAACTTACATATGTTGTACAACTCTATTAGTTCTATAACATATCCAAAATTCAGCCAATATAATGGTTTAGTTTTCGAATTAGGCTTCATTCTGGACCAGTGGCGTATTTTTAGACTTGAGCATACAGCGCTGACAGAATCAATCAGAGAGCCACGGGTCAACCTGCGAAACCCCGAAAATTTCGTATTTTACATTAGTTTTCCCTGAAATTCACATATGTTATACAACTCTATTAGTTCTATAACATATCCAAAATTCAGCCAATATAATGGTTTAGTTTTCGAATTAGCCTTCGAACTAGGTTGACCGATTTTTTGGCATGGCTTAATCTTTTACTTGGGTTGACCGATTTTTTGGCATGGCTTAATCTTTTACTTGGAAATTTCGTATTTTACATTAGTTTTCCCTGAAACTTACATATGTTGTACAACTCTATTAGTTCTATAACATATCCAAAATTCAGCCAATATAATGGTTTAGTTTTCGAATTAGGCTTCATTCTGGACCAGTGGCGTATTTTTAGACTTGAGCATACAGCGCTGACAGAATCAATCAGAGAGCCACTTGAGTCGGTAGGTTTGGCGAGTCGTTAGGATGGGACTAATAGTTTCGAAAGAAATTATTAATTTTCCCAACTACACATCGTAACGTGTCTTCGGACTAGCGGAGCGATAAACGTCTCTTTATTGAGACATTAGTAGCTGGTGTTGTAAATAGCCAATTTTTCGATTTTCGTATGTTTTGTCGGGTGTTTTGTGAAAATTCAAATTTAGCGAAAGCCGTTGTACGGTCGGTGAAAATTCCATGATTCGTTCAAAATTTGCCTTCTTATTGTTTTTCTAAATAATCACGGAATTTTTGCTGATTTCTTCCACGACTCTCGCCCCCCTGCGTATCTGATTGATTCTGTCAGCGCTGTATGCTCAAGTAAAAGATTAAGCCATGCATGTAAAAAGTTCAACTTTTGTGAAACTGCGAACGGCTCATTAGAGCAGCTATCATTCTCTTCGGCTATCCTGATGGATAACTGCGGCAATTCTGGAGCTAATACATGCAATAAAGCCTCGACTTCGGAAGAGGTGCAGATATTAGTACAAACCAATCGTTTTCGGACGTAGTTTGTTGACTCTGAATACCGTAGCTTATCGACGGTTTATCCGTCGATAACCGAAAGAAGTGTCTGCCCTATCAACCAGATGGTAGTCTATTAGTCTACCATGGTTATCACGGGTAACGGAGAATAAGGGTTCGACTCCGGAGAGGGAGCCTTAGAAACGGCTACCACATCCAAGGAAGGCAGCAGGCGCGTAACTTATCCACTACTTCAGTGAGATAGTGACTAAAAATAAAAAGACCGATCCTATGGATCGGTTATTTCAATGAGTTGAGCTTAAATAGCTCTTCGAGGACCCAGTGGAGGGCAAGTCTGGTGCCAGCAGCCGCGGTAATTCCAGCTCCACTAGTGTAAATCGTCATTGCTGCGGTTAAAAAGCTCGTAGTTGGATCTGAGTCACGTACGTTGGTTCGCCTCTGGCGTTAATCTTCGTTGTGACTATTTTGCTGGTTTTCTGTGGGTAACTTCGGTTCCTGCAGTGGCTAGCGAGTTTACTTTGAATAAATTAGAGTGCTCAAAACAAGCGATTGCTTGAATGCTCGATCATGGAATAATAAAAGAGGACTTCGGTTCTATTTATTGGTTCAAGAACTGAATTAATGGTTAAGAGGGACAATTCGGGGGCATTCGTATCCCTGCGCGAGAGGTGAAATTCGTGGACCGCAGGGGGACGCCCAAAAGCGAAAGCATTTGCCAAGAATGTCTTCATTAATCAAGAACGAAAGTCAGAGGTTCGAAGGCGATTAGATACCGCCCTAGTTCTGACCGTAAACTATGCCATCTAGCGATCCGATGGGGCATCTTTGCCTCGTCGGGGAGCTTCCCGGAAACGAAAGTCTTTCGGTTCCTGGGGTAGTATGGTTGCAAAGCTGAAACTTAAAGAAATTGACGGAAGGGCACCACCAGGAGTGGAGCCTGCGGCTTAATTTGACTCAACACGGGAAAACTCACCCGGCCCGGACACCGTTAGGATTGACAGATTGAAAGCTCTTTCTCGATTTGGTGGTTGGTGGTGCATGGCCGTTCTTAGTTGGTGGAGCGATTTGTCTGGTTTATTCCGATAACGAGCGAGACTCTAGCCTACTAAATAGTTTCTGGATCTTTTAGTCCAGTTAACTTCTTAGAGGGATAAGCGGTGTTTAACCGCACGAGATTGAGCGATAACAGGTCTGTGATGCCCTTAGATGTCCGGGGCTGCACGCGCGCTACACTGGAAGAATCAGCTGGTCTTCCATTGCCGAAAGGTATTGGTAAACCGTTGAAACTCTTCCGTGACCGGGATAGGGAATTGTAATTATTTCCCTTGAACGAGGAATTCCTAGTAAGTGTGAGTCATCAGCTCACGTTGATTACGTCCCTGCCCTTTGTACACACCGCCCGTCGCTGTCCGGGACTGAGCTGTTTCGAGAAGAGTGAGGACTGCTGCAGCGAGGCTTCGGCTTTACTGTGATGGAAATCACTTTAATCGCAATGGCTTGAACCGGGCAAAAGTCGTAACAAGGTACCTGTAGGTGAACCTGCAGGTGGATCATCGCTGACCTTCAATGGAATTTCGGCTTTGGTCCTGAGAGTCAGTGGCAAGTGTTGTTTCGGACTTAGTCTGATTCAGCTGGCTCTCAACCACCTCTCTAGCTCATTGTGAGGCGTCGAGTTTACCGGAGTCGTTTGAGTGACGATGGATGGTTTTCGCGTAGTTCCTGACTTTGTAGACTTAATGACAGAGCTACTACTGTCACCTCGCAAGTATTTTCGCTGGCTACTGCATGCTACACGCAAGTTACCCGCAAGGGGAGCCTCAATGATCCTTAACGGACAGCGTCAATACACCTTTCCCTTTAACTAATTGTTTTTGTAACAGTTCGCAAGAACTACTGTACTAGCTTTAGCGATGGATCGGTCGATTCGCGTATCGATGAAAAACGCAGCAAACTGCGTTATTTACCACGAATTGCAGACGCTTTGAGTGGTGAAATTTTGAACGCACAGCGCCGTTGGGACTATTCCCTTCGGCACGTCTGGTTCAGGGTTGTTTAACTACTACCAAGTGGCTACTTACTTGGTTTGTCGGTTGGCTGCATGCAAATGTACCCTTCCTTAGTTAAGAATAACAGCAACATTCGTCTTTGACGTATTGTAGGTTGATTCGCATGACACTGCGTCTTCTCTCGCATGACTACCGTGAGAGTTGACGTGGCTACTTGTGTCGGCGTTTCATTCCTTGCTAACGCAACCTGAGCTCAGTCGTGATTACCCGCCGAACTTAAGCATATCATTCAGCGGAGGAAAAGAAACTAACTAGGATTCCCATAGTAACGGCGAGTGAACAGGGAAGAGCCCAGCGCTGAATCTCTCGGTCTAAGGCCGCTGAGAACTGTAGCGTATAGGTATGATTTTCTAGCATTACTGCATGTTCGAAGTCCCTTTGATAGGGGCCACAGTCCTGAGAGGGTGCGAGACCTGTACGAACAGTGGTATTGTTGGTTGATTGTTCCTTGGAGTCGGGTTGCTTGAAAGTGCAGCCTTAAGTGGGTGATAAACTTCATCTAAGGCTAAATATAGACGCGAATTCGATAGCAAACAAGTACCGTGAGGGAAAGTTGCAAAGAACTTTGAAGAGAGAGTTCAAGAGAACGTGAAATCGCTGGAGTGGAACCGGAGAGAGTTGACGTAACTGGGTGGCTAAGTTTGTTGAACTCGCTTAATTGCGTTTTCATAGAATGGTTGCTGCTTATGGTTGCGCTGGTGGCGTTGATTGTGTTAGCTGACCCGTGTAATGTTGCCCACTTCGGTGGTGTCTTGTTTGCGGTTAGGTTAATCACGGTTAACGTTTAGCTTTGCTTGCAGAGTGCCAGTGTGAAAGTCGACCACCTTTCCGACCCGTCTTGAAACACGGACCGAGGAGTGTAACTTGTACGCGAGTCAAAGGGTTGTAAACCCCACGGCGAAATGAAAGTAAAGGCCGGTTAACCGGTTGACATAGGATCCGTTCTTTGAGCGGCGCACTATGGCCCTGTCTTGTCTGCTTGCAGATGGGCAGAGGAAGAGCGTACAGGTTGCGACCCGAAAGATGGTGAACTATGCCTGAGCAGGACGAAGCCAGAGGAAACTCTGGTGGAAGTCCGTATCGGTTCTGACGTGCAAATCGATCGATAGACTTGGGTATAGGGGCGAAAGACTAATCGAACCATCTAGTAGCTGGTTCCCTCCGAAGTTTCCCCCAGGATAGCTGGAGCTTTTTCGCTGTTATATCCGGTAAAGCGAATGATTAGAGGACTTGGGGTCGAAACGACCTCAACCTATTCTCAAACTTTCAATGGGTATGATGTCTCGGTTTCTTCATTGAACTGTTGACATGAAAGCGAGCTCCAAGTGGGCCATTTTTGGTAAGCAGAACTGGCGCTGTGGGATGAACCAAACGTCGGGTTAAGGTGCCTAACTTTTCGCTCATGAGACCCCATAAAAGGTGTTGGTTGATATAGACAGCAGGACGGTGGCCATGGAAGTCGGTACCCGCTAAGGAGTGTGTAACAACTCACCTGCCGAATCAACTAGCCCTGAAAATGGATGGCGCTTGAGCGAGAGACCTATACCCGGCCGTTGCTGGCTTGTGCGTTGCCTTTCGCCTGGCCGCAACGAGTAGGAGGGTCGTGGTGGTTGCGTTGAAGGCTTCGGGCGTAGGCCCAGCTGGAGCTTCCATCAGTGCAGATCTCGGTGGTAGTAGCAAATATTTAAGTTCGATCCTTGAAGACTGAAGTGGAGAAGGGTTCCACGTGAACAGTAGTTGGATGTGGGTCAGTCGATCCTAAGATACTGGCTTATGCCTTGTATCATCGAGAGGGAGAAGTTTACTTCTCTCTCGGATATCAAAAGGGAATAGGGTTAATATTCCCTAACTTGCATGTAGCGATTGCGGCTCTTTGAGTCGTCTGCGCGGTAACGCATTCGAACTCGGTAACGTCGCTCTAAGACCGAGCTAGAGTTTTCGTCTCTAGTTAAGGAACGGACTCCCTGGAATCGGTTCATCCGGAGATAGGGACGTTGTTTCCGTAAAGCACCGCGGTTTCTGTGGTGTCTCGTGCTCTTAGAACGACCCTTGAAAAACCGAGGGAGGCTATTAAGCTACAGCAAATCGTACCGATATCCGCATCAGGTCTCCAAGGTGAACAGCCTCTAGTCGATAGAATAATGTAGGTAAGGGAAGTCGGCAAATTAGATCCGTAACTTCGGGAAAAGGATTGGCTCCAGTGACCGGGTCGATTGGCCTGTAGACTGATGCTTGTGTGGTCTCGTTCGTGACCGGCGGAACTTCGGTGAAGTCGGACTAGTAATGAGACTGTCTTGTGGACGTTTACAGGTGTGTACTTTGCTTTCGGGCTTAGTATCCTGATCGGCCATCTAAACGGTCGCACTGGAACTGGTACGGACTCGGGGAATCCGACTGTCTAATTAAAACAGAGGAGACAGATGGTCCTTGCGGACGTTTACTGTCTCTGATTTCTGCCCAGTGCTCTGAATGTTAAATCGTAGTAATTCGAGTAAGCGCGGGTAAACGGCGGGAGTAACTATGACTCTCTTAAGGTAGCCAAATGCCTCGTCATCTAATTAGTGACGCGCATGAATGGATTAACGAGATTCCCACTGTCCCTAACTACTATCTAGCGAAACCACAGCCAAGGGAACGGGCTTGGCAAATATAGCGGGGAAAGAAGACCCTGTTGAGCTTGACTCTAGTTTGACATTGTGAAGAGTCATGAGAGGTGTAGCATAGGTGGGAGACTTCGGTCGCCAATGAAATACCACCACTTTCATCGATTCTTTACTTATTCGGTAAGGCGAGGATTGGGCTTCGGCTCTTTCTTCTTAGTGTTAAGCGTGGTCACCTGGTGACTGCGTGACTCTCGCCGAAGACAGTGTCAGGCGGGGAGTTTGACTGGGGCGGTACATCTGTCAAATCGTAACGCAGGTGTCCTAAGGCTAGCTCAGAGAGGACGGAAACCTCTCGTAGAGCAAAAGGGCAAAAGCTCGCTTGATCTTGACTTTCAGTACGAGTACAGACCGCGAAAGCGTGGCCTATCGATCCTTTTAATCCAGATTGTTTCTGGTAAGAGGTGTCAGAAAAGTTACCACAGGGATAACTGGCTTGTGGCAGCCAAGCGTCCATAGCGACGTTGCTTTTTGATCCTTCGATGTCGGCTCTTCCTATCATTGCGAAGCAGAATTCGCCAAGCGTTGGATTGTTCACCCACTAATAGGGAACGTGAGCTGGGTTTAGACCGTCGTGAGACAGGTTAGTTTTACCCTACTGTAGACTAATTGTTGCGATAGTATTCTACTTTAGTACGAGAGGAACAAGTAGTACTAACATTTGGTTCATGGACTTGGTCGAAAGGCCAATGGTCCGAAGCTACCATTAGTGGGATTATGACTGAACGCCTCTAAGTCAGAATCCCGTCTAGTCAAGGCAGCAATAACTTTGCTTCCCGGTGTCGGGAGGCATCTCTATCTCGTGGTAACGCGAGAGCTTATGCCCTATTATATGGCCTGGCCGAGGAAGGGAATCTTCCTTGGTTGCCAAAGCCGGATCACTCTGGTTCAATGTCGGGGCGCAAAATCACTTGCATACGACTTGTATACTGGTCAAGGTGTTGTATCCAGTAGAGCAGTCTCTTTATACTGCGATCTGTTGAGACTATCCTTTGATTGGGTGCTTTGTTATTGCTTTGTTTCCCGGGACCTATGAAGCGACCGGTTTTAGGGGTCGGAGCAAATCCCAAGTGCGGAGCACTTGGGATTTGCGCTCGATACCTCACGGGGCAATTTATTTTCAATACGTTGGATACCATTTGAAAATGCCCTTAAGCGTAACGTTAAAGTGAGTTTCTAAGGACCCAAAGTTCGATTTTCCCTAACGTAAAATTTGCCGTTCTGGGGGTAGTCCAAAGGCACTTTTGAGGGGTATGGGGTAGCAAATTGAGGTTAACTTTACTTTTTAGACTGTTTTGGGGCTTAAGTAGGTTAAGGTTATCACGTTAGGGTCGTTTAAGTAGAATTTCAAGAGTTAGGAGAGGCCAGCGGATCGTGGGACTGTTGGACAACTGTTCGTTTGGCATTGTAGCCCTTTCGACCTTTTTGCCCAATTGTCTAACTATCTGTGAATTACTCTGTGTTTGGGATGTTGAGGTAGTAAATATTGTTACGTTAGGGTCCATTAGGTGAACGTTACCGTTGTTTAGGGTGTTAGGTTTAGTTTTTGAATTAGCCTTTGTAAAAGTTCAACTTTTGTGAAACTGCGAACGGCTCATTAGTGCAGCTATCATTCTCGGTTTTACTTGGGTTGACCGATTTTTTGGCATGGCTTAATCTTTTACTTGAAAATTCCGTATTTTACATTAGTTTTCCCTGAAACTTACATATGTTGTACAACTCTATTAGTTCTATAACATATCCAAAATTCAGCCAATATAATGGTTTAGTTTTCGAATTAGGCTTCATTTTGGACCAGTGGCGTATTTTTAGACTTGAGCATACAGCGCTGACAGAATCAATCAGAGAGCCACGGGTCAACCTGCGAAACCCCGAAAATTTCGTATTTTACATTAGTTTTCCCTGAAATTCACATATGTTATACAACTCTATTAGTTCTATAACATATCCAAAATTCAGCCAATATAATGGTTTAGTTTTCGAATTAGCCTTCGAACTAGGTTGACCGATTTTTTGGCATGGCTTAATCTTTTACTTGGGTTGACCGATTTTTTGGCATGGCTTAATCTTTTACTTGGAAATTTCGTATTTTACATTAGTTTTCCCTGAAACTTACATATGTTGTACAACTCTATTAGTTCTATAACATATCCAAAATTCAGCCAATATAATGGTTTAGTTTTCGAATTAGGCTTCATTCTGGACCAGTGGCGTATTTTTAGACTTGAGCATACAGCGCTGACAGAATCAATCAGAGAGCCACGGGTCAACCTGCGAAACCCCGAAAATTTCGTATTTTACATTAGTTTTCCCTGAAATTCACATATGTTATACAACTCTATTAGTTCTATAACATATCCAAAATTCAGCCAATATAATGGTTTAGTTTTCGAATTAGCCTTCGAACTAGGTTGACCGATTTTTTGGCATGGCTTAATCTTTTACTTGGGTTGACCGATTTTTTGGCATGGCTTAATCTTTTACTTGGAAATTTCGTATTTTACATTAGTTTTCCCTGAAACTTACATATGTTGTACAACTCTATTAGTTCTATAACATATCCAAAATTCAGCCAATATAATGGTTTAGTTTTCGAATTAGGCTTCATTTTGGACCAGTGGCGTATTTTTAGACTTGAGCATACAGCGCTGACAGAATCAATCAGAGAGCCACGGGTCAACCTGCGAAACCCCGAAAATTTCGTATTTTACATTAGTTTTCCCTGAAATTCACATATGTTATACAACTCTATTAGTTCTATAACATATCCAAAATTCAGCCAATATAATGGTTTAGTTTTCGAATTAGCCTTCGAACTAGGTTGACCGATTTTTTGGCATGGCTTAATCTTTTACTTGGGTTGACCGATTTTTTGGCATGGCTTAATCTTTTACTTGGAAATTTCGTATTTTACATTAGTTTTCCCTGAAACTTACATATGTTGTACAACTCTATTAGTTCTATAACATATCCAAAATTCAGCCAATATAATGGTTTAGTTTTCGAATTAGGCTTCATTCTGGACCAGTGGCGTATTTTTAGACTTGAGCATACAGCGCTGACAGAATCAATCAGAGAGCCACGGGTCAACCTGCGAAACCCCGAAAATTTCGTATTTTACATTAGTTTTCCCTGAAATTCACATATGTTATACAACTCTATTAGTTCTATAACATATCCAAAATTCAGCCAATATAATGGTTTAGTTTTCGAATTAGCCTTCGAACTAGGTTGACCGATTTTTTGGCATGGCTTAATCTTTTACTTGGGTTGACCGATTTTTTGGCATGGCTTAATCTTTTACTTGGAAATTTCGTATTTTACATTAGTTTTCCCTGAAACTTACATATGTTGTACAACTCTATTAGTTCTATAACATATCCAAAATTCAGCCAATATAATGGTTTAGTTTTCGAATTAGGCTTCATTCTGGACCAGTGGCGTATTTTTAGACTTGAGCATACAGCGCTGACAGAATCAATCAGAGAGCCACGGGTCAACCTGCGAAACCCCGAAAATTTCGTATTTTACATTAGTTTTCCCTGAAATTCACATATGTTATACAACTCTATTAGTTCTATAACATATCCAAAATTCAGCCAATATAATGGTTTAGTTTTCGAATTAGCCTTCGAACTAGGTTGACCGATTTTTTGGCATGGCTTAATCTTTTACTTGGGTTGACCGATTTTTTGGCATGGCTTAATCTTTTACTTGGAAATTTCGTATTTTACATTAGTTTTCCCTGAAACTTACATATGTTGTACAACTCTATTAGTTCTATAACATATCCAAAATTCAGCCAATATAATGGTTTAGTTTTCGAATTAGGCTTCATTCTGGACCAGTGGCGTATTTTTAGACTTGAGCATACAGCGCTGACAGAATCAATCAGAGAGCCACTTGAGTCGGTAGGTTTGGCGAGTCGTTAGGATGGGACTAATAGTTTCGAAAGAAATTATTAATTTTCCCAACTACACATCGTAACGTGTCTTCGGACTAGCGGAGCGATAAACGTCTCTTTATTGAGACATTAGTAGCTGGTGTTGTAAATAGCCAATTTTTCGATTTTCGTATGTTTTGTCGGGTGTTTTGTGAAAATTCAAATTTAGCGAAAGCCGTTGTACGGTCGGTGAAAATTCCATGATTCGTTCAAAATTTGCCTTCTTATTGTTTTTCTAAATAATCACGGAATTTTTGCTGATTTCTTCCACGACTCTCGCCCCCCTGCGTATCTGATTGATTCTGTCAGCGCTGTATGCTCAAGTAAAAGATTAAGCCATGCATGTAAAAAGTTCAACTTTTGTGAAACTGCGAACGGCTCATTAGAGCAGCTATCATTCTCTTCGGCTATCCTGATGGATAACTGCGGCAATTCTGGAGCTAATACATGCAATAAAGCCTCGACTTCGGAAGAGGTGCAGATATTAGTACAAACCAATCGTTTTCGGACGTAGTTTGTTGACTCTGAATACCGTAGCTTATCGACGGTTTATCCGTCGATAACCGAAAGAAGTGTCTGCCCTATCAACCAGATGGTAGTCTATTAGTCTACCATGGTTATCACGGGTAACGGAGAATAAGGGTTCGACTCCGGAGAGGGAGCCTTAGAAACGGCTACCACATCCAAGGAAGGCAGCAGGCGCGTAACTTATCCACTACTTCAGTGAGATAGTGACTAAAAATAAAAAGACCGATCCTATGGATCGGTTATTTCAATGAGTTGAGCTTAAATAGCTCTTCGAGGACCCAGTGGAGGGCAAGTCTGGTGCCAGCAGCCGCGGTAATTCCAGCTCCACTAGTGTAAATCGTCATTGCTGCGGTTAAAAAGCTCGTAGTTGGATCTGAGTCACGTACGTTGGTTCGCCTCTGGCGTTAATCTTCGTTGTGACTATTTTGCTGGTTTTCTGTGGGTAACTTCGGTTCCTGCAGTGGCTAGCGAGTTTACTTTGAATAAATTAGAGTGCTCAAAACAAGCGATTGCTTGAATGCTCGATCATGGAATAATAAAAGAGGACTTCGGTTCTATTTATTGGTTCAAGAACTGAATTAATGGTTAAGAGGGACAATTCGGGGGCATTCGTATCCCTGCGCGAGAGGTGAAATTCGTGGACCGCAGGGGGACGCCCAAAAGCGAAAGCATTTGCCAAGAATGTCTTCATTAATCAAGAACGAAAGTCAGAGGTTCGAAGGCGATTAGATACCGCCCTAGTTCTGACCGTAAACTATGCCATCTAGCGATCCGATGGGGCATCTTTGCCTCGTCGGGGAGCTTCCCGGAAACGAAAGTCTTTCGGTTCCTGGGGTAGTATGGTTGCAAAGCTGAAACTTAAAGAAATTGACGGAAGGGCACCACCAGGAGTGGAGCCTGCGGCTTAATTTGACTCAACACGGGAAAACTCACCCGGCCCGGACACCGTTAGGATTGACAGATTGAAAGCTCTTTCTCGATTTGGTGGTTGGTGGTGCATGGCCGTTCTTAGTTGGTGGAGCGATTTGTCTGGTTTATTCCGATAACGAGCGAGACTCTAGCCTACTAAATAGTTTCTGGATCTTTTAGTCCAGTTAACTTCTTAGAGGGATAAGCGGTGTTTAACCGCACGAGATTGAGCGATAACAGGTCTGTGATGCCCTTAGATGTCCGGGGCTGCACGCGCGCTACACTGGAAGAATCAGCTGGTCTTCCATTGCCGAAAGGTATTGGTAAACCGTTGAAACTCTTCCGTGACCGGGATAGGGAATTGTAATTATTTCCCTTGAACGAGGAATTCCTAGTAAGTGTGAGTCATCAGCTCACGTTGATTACGTCCCTGCCCTTTGTACACACCGCCCGTCGCTGTCCGGGACTGAGCTGTTTCGAGAAGAGTGAGGACTGCTGCAGCGAGGCTTCGGCTTTACTGTGATGGAAATCACTTTAATCGCAATGGCTTGAACCGGGCAAAAGTCGTAACAAGGTACCTGTAGGTGAACCTGCAGGTGGATCATCGCTGACCTTCAATGGAATTTCGGCTTTGGTCCTGAGAGTCAGTGGCAAGTGTTGTTTCGGACTTAGTCTGATTCAGCTGGCTCTCAACCACCTCTCTAGCTCATTGTGAGGCGTCGAGTTTACCGGAGTCGTTTGAGTGACGATGGATGGTTTTCGCGTAGTTCCTGACTTTGTAGACTTAATGACAGAGCTACTACTGTCACCTCGCAAGTATTTTCGCTGGCTACTGCATGCTACACGCAAGTTACCCGCAAGGGGAGCCTCAATGATCCTTAACGGACAGCGTCAATACACCTTTCCCTTTAACTAATTGTTTTTGTAACAGTTCGCAAGAACTACTGTACTAGCTTTAGCGATGGATCGGTCGATTCGCGTATCGATGAAAAACGCAGCAAACTGCGTTATTTACCACGAATTGCAGACGCTTTGAGTGGTGAAATTTTGAACGCACAGCGCCGTTGGGACTATTCCCTTCGGCACGTCTGGTTCAGGGTTGTTTAACTACTACCAAGTGGCTACTTACTTGGTTTGTCGGTTGGCTGCATGCAAATGTACCCTTCCTTAGTTAAGAATAACAGCAACATTCGTCTTTGACGTATTGTAGGTTGATTCGCATGACACTGCGTCTTCTCTCGCAT
>CAXIWQ010000220.1:0-38902 GCA_964036275.1 Litoditis marina
TACGCTTCAAGCACATGTCCTAAACCCAAAACAACTAGATTTTCTTGGTCTTAACCAAATTCACGAAAACGGCAGAGGTTGCATAAACTACGGACAACAAAAAACTCGAGTGTTCAGTGACTTATGAATTGTGAACGATAAGTTGCTGACTAATCTTTTTTACTATTTTTCTGGGTACGCTTCACATGTTCTGAACACAAAACAACTAGATTTTCTCGGTCTTAACCAAATTTACAAAACGGCAGAGGTTTCATAAACTACGGACAACAAAAAACTCGAGTGTTCAGTGACTTATGAATTGTGAACGATAAGTTGCTGACTAATCTTTTTTACTATTTTTCTGGGTACGTTTTACATGTTCTGAACACAAAACAACTAGATTTTCTCGGTCTCAACCAAATTTACGAAAACGGCAGAGGTTTCATAAACTACGGACAGCAAAAAACTCGAGTGTTCAGTGACTTATGAAGGGTGCGCTTTACATGTTCTGAACACAAAACAACTAGATTTTCTCGGTCTCAACCAAATTCACGAAAACGGCAGAGGTTTCATAAACTACGGACAACAAAAAAACGAGTGTTCAGTGACTTATGAATTGTGAACGATAAGTTGCTGACTAATCTTTTTTACCAATTTTCTGGGTACGTTTTACATGTTCTGAACACAAAACAACTAGATTTTCTCGGTCTCAACCAAATTTACGAAAACGGCAGAGGTTTCATAAACTACGGACAGCAAAAAACTCGAGTGTTCAGTGACTTATGAAGGGTGCGCTTTACATGTTCTGAACACAAAACAACTAGATTTTCTCGGTCTCAACCAAATTCACGAAAACGGCAGAGGTTTCATAAACTACGGACAACAAAAAAACGAGTGTTCAGTGACTTATGAATTGTGAACGATAAGTTGCTGACTAATCTTTTTTACCAATTTTCTGGGTACGCTTTACATGTTCTAAACACAAAACAGCTAGATGTTCTCGGTCTTAACCGAATTTACGAAACGGCAGACGGTTTCATAAACTACGGACAACAAAAAACTCGAGTGTTCAATGACTTATGAAGGGTGCGCTTTACATGTTCTGAACACAAAACAACTAGATTTTCTCGGTCTCAACCAAATTCACGAAAACGGCAGAGGTTTCATAAACTACGGACAACAAAAAAAAACGAGTGTTCAGTGACTTATGAATTGTGAACGATAAGTTGCTGACTAATCTTTTTTACTATTTTTCTGAATACGCTTTACATGTTCTGAACACAAAACAACTAGATTTTCTCGGTCTCAACCAAATTTACGAAAACGGCAGAGGTTTCATAAACTACGGACAATGAAAAAGTTGAGTATTCAGTGACTTATGAATTGTGAACGATAAATTGCTGACTTATTTTTTTTACTATTTTGCTGGGTACGCTTCAAGCACATGTCCTAAACCCAAAACAACTAGATTTTCTTGGTCTTAACCAAATTCACGAAAACGGCAGAGGTTGCATAAACTACGGACAACAAAAAACTCGAGTGTTCAGTGACTTATGAATTGTGAACGATAAGTTGCTGACTAATCTTTTTACTATTTTTCTGGGTACGCTTTACATGTTCTGAACACAAAACAACTAAATTTTCTCGGACTCAACCAAATTCACGAAAACGGCAGAGGTTTCATAAATTACGGACAACAAAAAACTCAAGAGTGTTCAGTGACTTATGAATTGTGAACGATAAGTTGCTGACTAATTTTTTTTACTATTTTTATGGGTACGCTTTACATGTTCTAAACACAAAACAACTAGATTTTCTCGGTCTCCACCGAATTTACGAAAACGGCAGAGGTTTCATAAACTACGGACAACAAAACACTCGAGTATTCAGTGACTTTTGAATTGTGAACGAAAAATTGCTGACTTATCTTTTTCACTATTTTTTCTGGGTACGCATCATGTTCTAAACACAAAACAACTAGATATTCTCGGTCATAACCAAAATTACGGAAACGGTAGAAGTTTTATAAACTATGGACAACGAAAAACTCGAGTATTCAGTGACTTATGAATTGTGAACGATAAATTGCTGACCAATATTTTCTACTATTTGTTTGGGTACGCTTTACATGTTCTGAACACAAAACAACTAGATTTTCTCGATCTCAACCGAATTTACCGAAACGGCAGAGGTTTCATAAACTACGGACAACACAAATATCTAATTAATCTTTTTCACTATTTTTTTGGGTACGCTTTACATGTTCTAAACACAAAACAGCTAGATTTTCTCGGTCTAGTTGTTTTGTGTTTAGAACATGGAAAGCGTACCCATAAAATTAGTAAAAAATATTGGTCAGCAATTTATCGTTCACAGTTAATAAGTCACTGAACACTCGAGTTTTTTGTTGTCTGTAGTTTATAAAGCCTTTATCGTTTCCGTAAATTCGGTTATGGTCGAGAAAGTCTAGTTGTTTTGTGTTTAGAACATGTAAAGCGTACCCAAAAAATTAGTAAAAAATATTGGTCAGCAATTTATCGTTCACAGTTAATAAGTCACTGAACACTCGAGTTTTTTGTTGTCTGTAGTTTATAAAGCCTTTATCGTTTCCGTAAATTCGGTTATGGTCGAGAAAGTCTAGTTGTTTTGTGTTTAGAACATGTAAAGCGTACAGAAAAACAGTAAAAAAGATTGGTCAGCAATTTATCGTGCACAATTCATAAGTCACTAAACACTCGAGTTTTGTTGTCCGTAGTTTATGAACCTCTGCCGTTTCCGTAAATTCGGTTGAGACCGAGAAATTCTTGTTGTTTTGTGTTCAGTACTTAAAAAGCGTAATTGGAAAATTAGTAAAGGAAGAAATTAGTAAAGGAGATTAGAAAATTAGTAAAGGACATGAGTCACTGAACACTCGAGTGTTTTGTTGTCCGTAGTTTATGAAACCTCTGCCGTTTTCGTAAATTCGGTTAAGACCGAGAACATCTAGTTGTTTGTGTTAAGAACATGTGAAGCGTACCCAAAAAAATAGTGAAAAAACATTGGTCAGCAATTAATCGTTCACAGTTCATAAGTCACTGAATACTCTAGTTTTTTGTTGTCCGTAGTTTATGAAACCTCTGCCGTTTCCGTAAATTCGGTTGAGACCGATAAATTCTAGTTGTTTTGTGTTCAGTACTTGAAAAGCGTATTTGGAAAATTAGTAAAGGAGATTGGTCAGCAATTTTTCGTTCACAATTCATGAGTCACTGAACACTCGAGTGTTTTGTTGTCCGTAGTTTATGAAACCTCTGCCGTTTTCGTAAATTCGGTTAAGACCGAGAACATCTAGTTGTTTTGTGTTAAGAACATGTAAAGCGTACCCAAACGAATAGTAAAAATATTGGTCAGCAAATTAATCGTTCACAGTCCATAGGTCACTGAACACTCGATTTTTTGTTGTCCGTAGTTTATGAAAACTCTGCCGTTTTCGTAAATTCGGTTGAGACCGAGAAAATCTAGTTGTTTTGTGTTTAAAACATGTAGAGCGTACCCAAACGAATAGTGAAAAATATTGGTCAGCAATTAATCGTTCACAGTTCATAAGTCACTGAACACTCGAGTGTTTTGTTGTCCGTAGTTTATGAAACCTCTGCCGTTTCCGTAAATTCGGTTGAGACCGATAAATTCTTGTTGTTTTGTGTTCAGTACTTAAAAAGCGTAATTGGAAAATTAGTAAAGGAGATTGGTCAGCAATTTTTCGTTCACAATTCATGAGTCACTGAACACTCGAGTGTTTTGTTGTCCGTAGTTTATGAAACCTCTGCCGTTTTCGTAAAATTCGGTTAAGACCGAGAACATCTAGTTGTTTTGTGTTAAGAACATGTGAAGCGTACCCAAAAAAATAGAGAAAAATATTGGTCAGCAATTAATCGTTCACAGTTCATAAGTCACTGAACACTCTAGTTTTTTGTTGTCCGTAGTTTATGAAAACTCTGCCGTTTTCGTAAATTCGGTTGAGACCGATAAATTCTAGTTGTTTTGTGTTCAGTACTTGAAAAGCGTATTTGGAGAATTAGTAAAGGAGATTGGTCAGCAATTTTTCGTTCACAATTCATGAGTCACTGAACACTCGAGTGTTTTGTTGTCCGTAGTTTATGAAACCTCTGCCGTTTTCGTAAATTCGGTTAAGACCGAGAACATCTAGTTGTTTTGTGTTAAGAACATGTGAAGCGTACCCAGAAAAATAGTAAAAAAGATTAATCAGCAACTTGTCGTTCACAATTCATAAGTCACTGAACACTCGAGTTTTTTGTTGTCCGTAATTTATGAAACCTCTGCTGTTTTCGTAAATTCGGTTAAGACCGAGAACATCTAGCTGTTTTGTGTTTAAGACATGAAAAGCGTACCCAGAAAAATAGTAAAGAAGATTGGTCAGCAATTTATCGTTCACAATTCATAAGTCACTGAATACTCGAGTTTTTCGTTGTCCGTAGTTTATGAAACCTCCGTACATTCGGTTGAGACCGAGAAAATCTAGTTGTTTTGTGTTTAGAACATGTAAAGCGTACCCAAACAATAGTAGAAAATATTGGTCAGCAATTTTTCGTTCACAATTCATAAGTCACTGAACACTCGAGTTTTTTGTTGTCCGTAGTTTATGAAACCTCTGATGTTTTCGTAAATTCGGTTAAGACCGAGAACATCTAGCTGTTTTGTGTTTAAAACATGTAAAGCGTACCCAGCAAAATAGTAAAAAAATAAGTCAGCAATTTATCGTTCACAGTTCATAAGTCACTGAACACTCGAGTTTTTTGTTGTCCGTAGTTTATGAAACCTCTGCCGTTTTCGTAAATTCGGTTGAGACGGGAAAATCTAGTTGTTTTGTGTAAAAAACATGAAAAGCGTACCCAGCAAAATAGTAAAAAGATAAGTCAGCAATTTATCGTTCACAATTCATAAGTCACTGAATACTCGTTTTTTTTTTGTTGTCCGTAGTTTATGAAACCTCTGCCGTTTTCGTAAATTCGGTTGAGATGGGAAAATCTAGTTGTTTTGTGTAAAAAACATGTAAAGCGTACCCAGCAAAATAGTAAAAAGATAAGTCAGCAATTTATCGTTCACAATTCATAAGTCACTGAACACTCGTGTTTTTTTGTTGTCCGTAGTTTATGAAACCTCTGCCGTTTTCGTAAATTCGGTTGAGATCGAGAAAATCTAGTTGTTTTGTGTTAAGAACATGTGAAGCGCACCCAGAAAAATAGTAAAAAAGATTAATCAGCAACTTATCGTTCACAATTCATAAGTCACTGAACACTCGAGTTTTTTGTTGTCCGTAATTTATGAAACCTCTGCGTTTTCGTGAATTTGGTTGAGTCCAAGAAAATCTAGTTGTTTTGGATTTAGGACATGTGCTTGAAGCGTACCCAGCAAAAATAGTAAAAAAAAATAAGTCAGCAATTTATCGTTCACAGTTCATAAGTCACTGAACACTCGAGTGTTTTGTTGTCCGTAGTTTATGAAACCTCTGCCGTTTTCGTAAATTCGGTTGAGATGGGAAAATCTAGTTGTTTTGTGTAAAAAACATGTAAAGCGTACCCAGCAAAATAGTAAAATATAAGTCAGCAATTATCGTTCACAATTCATAAGTCACTGAACACTCGTTTTTTTTGTTGTCCGTAGTTTATGAAACCTCTGCCGTTTTCGTAAATTCGGTTGAGATCGAGAAAATCTAGTTGTTTTGTGTTAAGAACATGTAAAGCGCACCCAGAAAAATAGTAAAAAGATAAGTCAGCAATTTATCGTTCACAATTCATAAGTCACTGAACACTCGAGTTTTTTGTTGTCCGTAGTTTATGAAACCTCTGCCGTTTTCGTAAGTTTGGTTGAGACCGAGAAAATCTAGTTGTTTTGTGTTCAGAACATGTAAAAGCGCACCCTTCATAAGTCACTGAACACTCGAGTTTTTTGTTGTCCGTAGTTTATGAAACCTCTGCCGTTTTCGTGAATTTGGTTGAGACCGACAAAATCTAGTTGTTTTGTGTTCAGAACATGTAAAGCGTACCCAGAAAAATGGTAAAAAAGATTAGTCAGCAACTTATCGTTCACAATTCAGAAGTCACTGAACACTCGTTTTTTTGTTGTCCGTAGTTTATGAAACCTCTGCCGTTTTCGTAAATTTGGTTGAGACCGAGAAAATCTAGTTGTTTTGTGTTCAGAACATGTAAAGCGCACCCTTCATAAGTCACTGAACACTCGAGTTTTTTTGTTGTCCGTAGTTTATGAAACCTCTGTCGTTTTCGTAAATTTGGTTGAGACCGAGAAAATCTAGTTGTTTTGTGTTCAGAACATGTAAAGCGTACCCAGAACAATGGAAAAAAAATATTAGTCAGCAACTTATCGTTCACAATTCATAAGTCACTGAACACTCGTTTTTTTTGTTGTCCGTAGTTTATGAAACCTCTGCCGTTTTCGCGAATTCGGTTGAGACCGATAAAATCTAGTTGTTTTGTGTTCAGAACATGTAAAGCGCACCCTTCATAAGTCACTGAACACTCGAGTTTTTTGTTGTCCGTAGTTTATGAAACCTCTCTGCCGTTTTCGTAAATTTGGTTGAGACCGAGAAAATCTAGTTGTTTTGTGTTCAGAACATGTAAAGCGTACCCAGTAAAATGGTATAAAAGATTAGTCAGCAACTTATCGTTCACAATTCATAAGTCACTGAACACTCGTTTTTTTTGCTGTCCGTAGTTTATGAAACCTCTGCCGTTTTCGTAAATTGGTTGAGACCGAGAAAATCTAGTTGTTTTGTGTTCAGAACATGTAAAGCGCACCCTTCATAAGTCACTGAACACTCGAGTTTTTTTGTGTCCGTAGTTTATGAAACCTCTGTCGTTTTCGTAAATTTGGTTGAGACCGAGAAAATCTAGTTGTTTTGTGTTCAGAACATGTAAAGCGTACCCAGAACAATGGAAAAAAAAATATTAGTCAGCAACTTATCGTTCACAATTCATAAGTCACTGAACACTCGTTTTTTTTTTGTTGTCCGTAGTTTATGAAACCTCTGCCGTTTTCGCGAATTCGGTTGAGACCGATAAAATCTAGTTGTTTTGTGTTCAGAACATGTAAAGCGCACCCTTCATAAGTCACTGAACACTCGAGTTTTTTGTTGTCCGTAGTTTATGAAACCTCTGCCGTTTTCGTGAATTGGTTGAGACCGAGAAATCTAGTTGCTTCGTGTTCAGTACTTGAAAAGCGTATTTGGAAAATTAGTAAAGGAGATTGGTCAGCAACTTATCGTTCACAATTCATAAGTCACTGAACACTCGTTTTTTTTTGTTGTCCGTAGTTTATGAAACCTCTGCCGTTTTCGTAAATTTGGTTGAGACCGAGAAAATCTAGTTGTTTGTGTTCAGAACATGTAAAGCGTACCAGAAATATGGTAAAAAAGATTAGTCAGCAACTTATCGTTCACAATTCATAAGTCACTGAACACTCGTTTTTTTGTTGTCCGTAGTTTATGAAACCTCTGCCGTTTTCGTGAATTTGGTTGAGACCGAGAAAATCTAGTTGCTTCGTGTTCAGTACTTGAAAGCGTATTTGGAAAATTAGTAAAGGAGATTGGTCAGCAACTTATCGTTCACAATTCATAAGTCACTGAACACTCGTTTTTTTTTGTTGTCCGTAGTTTATGAAACCTCTGCCGTTTTCGTAAATTTGGTTGAGACCGAGAAAATCTAGTTGTTTTGTGTTCAGAACATGTAAAGCGTACCCAGAAACATGGTAAAAAAGATTAGTCAGCAACTTATCGTTCACAATTCATAAGTCACTGAACACTCGTTTTTTTGTTGTCCGTAGTTTATGAAACCTCTGCCGTTTTCGTGAATTTGGTTGAGACCGAGAAAATCTAGTTGCTTCGTGTTCAGTACTTGAAAAGCGTATTTGGAAAATTAGTAAAGGAGATTGGTCAGCAACTTATCGTTCACAATTCATAAGTCACTGAACACTCGTTTTTTTTTGTTGTCCGTAGTTTATGAAACCTCTGCCGTTTTCGTAAATTTGGTTGAGACCGAGAAAATCTAGTTGTTTTGTGTTCAGAACATGTAAAGCGTACCCAGAAAAATGGTAAAAAAGATTAGTCAGCAACTTATCGTTCACAATTCATAAGTCACTGAACACTCGTTTTTTTGTTGTCCGTAGTTTATGAAACCTCTGCCGTTTTCGTGAATTTGGTTGAGACCGAGAAAATCTAGTTGCTTCGTGTTCAGTACTTGAAAAGCGTATGGGAAAATTAGTAAAGGAGATTGGTCAGCAACTTATCGTTCACAATTCATAAGTCACTGAACACTCGTTTTTTTTGTTGTCCGTAGTTTATGAAACCTCTGCCGTTTTCGTAAATTTGGTTGAGACCGAGAAAATCTAGTTGTTTTGTGGTCAGAACATGTAAAGCGTACCCAGAAAAATGGTAAAAAAGATTAGTCAGCAACTTATCGTTCACAATTCATAAGTCACTGAACACTCGTTTTTTTGTTGTCCGTAGTTTATGAAACCTCTGCCGTTTTCGTGAATTGGTTGAAACCGAGAAATCTAGTTGCTTCGTGTTCAGTACTTGAAAAGCGTATTTGAAAAATTAGTAAAGGAGATTGGTCAGCAACTTATCGTTCACAATTCATAAGTCACTGAACACTCGTTTTTTTTTGTTGTCCGTAGTTTATGAAACCCTCTGCCGTTTTCGTAAATTTGGTTGAGACCGAGAAAATCTAGTTGTTTTGTGTTCAGAACATGTAAAGCGTACCCAGAAATATGGTAAAAAAGATTAGTCAGCAACTTATCGTTCACAATTCATAGTCACTGAACACTCGTTTTTTTGTTGTCCGTAGTTTATGAAACCTCTGCCGTTTTCGTGAATTTGGTTGAGACCGAGAAAATCTAGCTGTTTTGTGTTTAAAACATGTAAAGCGTACCCAGCAAAATAGTAAAAAAATAAGTCAGCAATTTATCGTTCACAGTTCATAAGTCACTGAACACTCGAGTTTTTTGTTGTCCGTAGTTTATGAAACCTCTGCCGTTTTCGTGATTTGGTTGAGACCGAGAAAATCTAGTTGCTTCGTGTTCAGTACTTGAAAAGCGTATTTGAAAATTCGTAAAGGAGATTGGTCAGCAACTTATCGTTCACAATTCATAAGTCACTGAACACTCGTTTTTTTTGTTGTCCGTAGTTTATGAAACCTCCGCCGTTTTCGTAAATTTGGTTGAGACCGAGAAAATCTAGTTGTTTTGTGTTCAGAACATGTAAAGCGTACCCAGAAATATGGTAAAAAAGATTAGTCAGCAACTTATCGTTCACAATTCATAAGTCACTGAACACTCGTTTTTTTGTTGTCCGTAGTTTATGAAACCTCTGCCGTTTTCGTGAATTTGGTTGAGACCGAGAAAATCTAGTTGCTTCGTGTTCAGTACTTGAAAAGCGTATTTGAAAAATTAGTAAAGGAGATTGGTCAGCAACTTATCGTTCACAATTCATAAGTCACTGAACACTCGTTTTTTTTTTGTTGTCCGTAGTTTATGAAACCTCTGCCGTTTTCGTAAATTTGGTTGAGACCGAGAAAATCTAGTTGTTTTGTGTTCAGAACATGTAAAGCGTACCCAGAAATATGGTAAAAAAGATTAGTCAGCAACTTATCGTTCACAATTCATAAGTCACTGAACACTCGTTTTTTTGTGTCCGTAGTTTATGAAACCTCTGCCGTTTTCGTGAATTTGGTTGAGACCGAGAAAATCTAGCTGTTTTGTGTTTAAAACATGTAAAGCGTACCCAGCAAAATAGTAAAAAAATAAGTCAGCAATTTATCGTTCACAGTTCATAAGTCACTGAACACTCGAGTTTTTGTTGTCCGTAGTTTATGAAACCTCTGCCGTTTCGTGAATTTGGTTGAGACCGAGAAATCTAGTTGCTTCGTGTTCAGTACTTGAAAAGCGTATTTGAAAATTAGTAAAGGAGATTGGTCAGCAACTTATCGTTCACAATTCATAAGTCACTGAACACTCGTTTTTTTTTTGTTGTCCGTAGTTTATGAAACCCTCCGCCGTTTTCGTAAATTTGGTTGAGACCGAGAAAATCTAGTTGTTTTGTGTTCAGAACATGTAAAGCGTACCCAGAAATATGGTAAAAAAGATTAGTCAGCAACTTATCGTTCACAATTCATAAGTCACTGAACACTCGTTTTTTTGTTGTCCGTAGTTTATGAAACCTCTGCCGTTTCGTGAATTTGGTTGAGACCGAGAAAATCTAGCTGTTTTGTGTTTAAAACATGTAAAGCGTACCCAGCAAAATAGTAAAAAAATAAGTCAGCAATTTATCGTTCACAGTTCATAAGTCACTGAACACTCGAGTTTTTTGTTGTCCGTAGTTTATGAAACCTCTGCCGTTTTCGTAAATTCGGTTGAGACGGAAAATCTAGTTGTTTTGTGTAAAAAACATGTAAAGCGTACCCAGCAAAATAGTAAAAAGATAGTCAGCAATTTATCGTTCACAATTCATAAGTCACTGAATACTCGTTTTTTTTTGTTGTCCGTAGTTCATGAAACCTCTGCCGTTTTCGTAAATTCGGTTGAGATGGGAAAATCTAGTTGTTTTGTGTAAAAAACATGTAATGCGTAACCAGCAAAATAGTAAAAAGATAAGTCAGCAATTATCGTTCACAATTCATAAGTCACTGAACACCCGTGTTTTTTTGTTGTCCGTAGTTATGAAACCTCTGCCGTTTTCGTAAATTCGGTTGAGATCGAGAAAATCTAGTTGTTTTGTGTTAAGAACATGTAAAGCGCACCAGAAAAATAGTAAAAAGATTAATCAGCAACTTATCGTTCACAATTCATAAGTCACTGAACACTCGAGTTTTTTGTTGTCCGTAATTTATGAAACCTCTGCCGTTTTCGTGAATTGGTTGAGTCCAAGAAATCTAGTTGTTTTGGATTTAGGACATGTGCTTGAAGCGTACCCAGCAAAATAGTAAAAAAAATAAGTCAGCAATTTATCGTTCACAGTTCATAAGTCACTGAACACTCGAGTTTTTTGTTGTCCGTAGTTTATGAAACCTCTGCCGTTTTCGTAAATTCGGTTGAGATGGGAAAATCTAGTTGTTTTGTGTAAAAAACATGTAAAGCGTACCCAGCAAAATAGTAAAAATATAAGTCAGCAATTTATCGTTCACAATTCATAAGTCACTGAACACTCGTTTTTTTTTGTTGTCCGTAGTTTATGAAACCTCTGCCGTTTTCGTAAATTCGGTTGAGATCGAGAAAATCTAGTTGTTTTGTGTTAAGAACATGTAAAGCGCACCCAGAAAAATAGTAAAAAGATAAGTCAGCAATTTATCGTTCACAATTCATAAGTCACTGAACACTCGAGTTTTTTGTTGTCCGTAGTTATGAAACCTCTGCCGTTTTCGTAAGTTTGGTTGAGACCGAGAAATCTAGTTGTTTTGTGTTCAGAACATGTAAAGCGCACCCTTCATAAGTCACTGAACACTCGAGTTTTTTGTTGTCCGTAGTTTATGAAACCTCTGCCGTTTTCGTAAATTTGGTTGAGACCGACAAAATCTAGTTGTTTTGTGTTCAGAACATGTAAAGCGTACCCAGAAAAATGGTAAAAAAGATTAGTCAGCAACTTATCGTTCACAATTCAGAAGTCACTGAACACTCGTTTTTTTGTTGTCCGTAGTTTATGAAACCTCTGCCGTTTCGTAAATTTGGTTGAGACCGAGAAAATCTAGTTGTTTTGTGTTCAGAACATGTAAAGCGCACCCTTCATAAGTCACTGAACACTCGAGTTTTTTGTTGTCCGTAGTTTATGAAACCTCTGTCGTTTTCGTAAATTTGGTTGAGACCGAGAAAATCTAGTTGTTTTGTGTTCAGAACATGTAAAGCGTACCCAGTAAAATGGTATAAAAGATTAGTCAGCAACTTATCGTTCACAATTCATAAGTCACTGAACACTCGTTTTTTTGTAGTCCGTAGTTTATGAAACCTCTGCCGTTTTCGTGAATTTGGTTGAGACCGAGAAAATCTAGTTGTTTTTGTGTTCAGAACATGTAAAGCGCACCCAGAAAAATAGTAAAAAGATTAATCAGCAACTTGTCGTTCACAATTCATAAGTCACTGAACACTCGAGTTTTTTGTTGTCCGTAATTTATGAAACCTCTGCCGTTTTCGTGAATTTGGTTGAGTCCGAGAAAATCTAGTTGTTTTGGATTTAGGACATGTGCTTGAAGCGTACCCAGCAAAATAGTAAAAAAAATAAGTCAGCAATTTATCGTTCACAGTTCATAAGTCACTGAACACTCGAGTTTTTCATTGTCCGTAGTTTATGAAACCTCTGCCGTTTTCGTGAATTTGGTTGAGACCGAGAAAATCTAGTTGCTTCGTGTTCAGTACTTGAAAAGCGTATTTGGAAAATTAGTAAAGGAGATTGGTCAGCAACTTATCGTTCACAATTCATAAGTCACTGAACACTCGTTTTTTTTTGTTGTCCGTAGTTTATGAAACCTCTGCCGTTTTCGTAAATTTGGTTGAGACCGAGAAAATCTAGTTGTTTTGTGTTCAGAACATGTAAAGCGTACCCAGAGATATGGTAAAAAAGATTAGTCAGCAACTTATCGTTCACAATTCATAAGTCACTGAACACTCGTTTTTTTGTTGTCCGTAGTTTATGAAACCTCTGCCGTTTTCGTGAATTTGGTTGAGACCGAGAAAATCTAGTTGCTTCGTGTTCAGTACTTGAAAAGCGTATTTGGAAAATTAGTAAAGGAGATTGGTCAGCAACTTATCGTTCACAATCATAAGTCACTGAACACTCGTTTTTTTTTGTTGTCCGTAGTTTATGAAACCTCTGCCGTTTTCGTAAATTTGGTTGAGACCGAGAAAATCTAGTTGTTTTGTGTTCAGAACATGTAAAGCGTACCCAGAAATATGGTAAAAAAGATTAGTCAGCAACTTATCGTTCACAATTCATAAGTCACTGAACACTCGTTTTTTGTTGTCCGTAGTTTATGAAACCTCTGCCGTTTTCGTGAATTTGGTTGAGACCGAGAAAATCTAGTTGCTTCGTGTTCAGTACTTGAAAAGCGTATTTGGAAAATTAGTAAAGGAGATTGGTCAGCAACTTATCGTTCACAATTCATAAGTCACTGAACACCTCGTTTTTTTTTTGTTGTCCGTAGTTTATGAAACCTCTGCCGTTTTCGTAAATTTGGTTGAGACCGAGAAAATCTAGTTGTTTTGTGTTCAGAACATGTAAAGCGTACCCAGAAATATGGTAAAAAAGATTAGTCAGCAACTTATCGTTCACAATTCATAAGTCACTGAACACTCGTTTTTTTGTTGTCCGTAGTTTATGAAACCTCTGCCGTTTTCGTGAATTTGGTGAGACCGAGAAAATCTAGTTGCTTCGTGTTCAGTACTTGAAAAGCGTATTTGGAAAATTAGTAAAGGAGATTGGTCAGCAACTTATCGTTCACAATTCATAAGTCACTGAACACTCGTTTTTTTTGTTGTCCGTAAGTTTATGAAACCTCTGCCGTTTTCGTAAATTTGGTTGAGACCGAGAAAATCTAGTTGTTTTGTGTTCAGAACATGTAAAACGTACCCAGGAATATGGTAAAAAAGATTAGTCAGCAACTTATCGTTCACAATTCATAAGTCACTGAACACTCGTTTTTTTGTTGTCCGTAGTTTATGAAACCTCTGCCGTTTTCGTGAATTTGGTTGAGACCGAGAAAATCTAGTTGCTTCGTGTTCAGTACTTGAAAAGCGTATTGGGAAAATTAGTAAAGGAGAATGGTCAGCAACTTATCGTTCACAATTCATAAGTCACTGAACACTCGTTTTTTTGTTGTCCGTAGTTTATGAAACCTCTGCCGTTTTCGTGAATTTGTTGAGACCGAGAAAATCTAGTTGCTTCGTGTTCAGTACTTGAAAAGCGTATTTGGGAAATTAGTAAAGGAGATTGGTCAGCAACTTATCGTTCACAATCATAAGTCAATGAACACTCGTTTTTTTTGTTGTCCGTAGTTTATGAAACCTCTACCGTTTTCGTAAATTTGGTTGAGACCGAGAAAATCTAGTTGTTTTGTGTTCAGAACATGTAAAGCGTACCCAGAAAAATGTAAAAAAAATTAGTCAGCAACTTATCGTTCACAATTCATAAGTCACTGAACACTCGTTTTTTTGTTGTCCGTAGTTTATGAAACCTCTGCCGTTTTCGTGAATTGGTTGAGACCGAGAAAATCTAGTTGTTTTGTGTTCAGAACATGTAAAGCGTATTCAGAAAAATAGTGAAAAAGATTAGTCAGCAACTTTTCGTTCACAATTCATGAGTCACTGAACACTCGAGATTTGTGTTGTCCGTAGTTTATGAAACCTCTACCGTTTTCGTAAATTCCGGTTGAGATCGAGAAAGTCTAGTTGTTTCGTGTTAAGAACATGTGAAGCGTACCCAGAGAAATAGTGAAAAAGATTAGTCAGCAATTTTTCGTTCACAATTCATAAGTCACTGAACACTCAAGTTTTTTCGTTGTCCGTAGTTCATGAAACCTCTTCGTTTTCGTAAATTCGGTTGAGACCGAGAAAATCTAGTTGTTTTGTGTTTGTACATGAAAAGCGAACCCAGAAAAAATAGTGAAGAAGATTGCAATTTATCGTTCACAATTCATAAGTCACTGAACACTCGAGTTTTTTGTTGTCCGTAGTTTATGAAACCTCTGCCGTTTCCGTAAATTCGGTTGAGACCGAGAATTCTAGTTGTTTCGTGATAAGAACATGTAAAGCGTATTCAGAAAAATAGTGAAAAAGATTAGTCAGCAACTTTTCGTTCACAATTCATGAGTCACTGAACACTCGAGATTTGTGTTGTCCGTAGTTTATGAAACCTCTACCGTTTTCGTAAATTCGGTTGAGATCGAGAAAGTCTAGTTGTTTTGTGTTTAGAACATGTAAAACGTACCCAAACAAATAGTAGAAAATATTGGTCAGCAATTCATCGTTCACAATTCATAAGTCACTGAACACTCTAGTTTTTTGTTGTCCGTAGTTTATGAAACCTCTGCCGTTTTCGTAAATTTGGTTGAGACCGAGAAATTCTAGTTGTTTCGTGTTAAGAACATGTAAAGCGTATTCAGAAAAATAGTGAAAAAGATTAGTCAGCAACTTTTCGTTCACAATTCATGAGTCACTGAACACTCGAGATTTGTTGTCCGTAGTTTATGAAACCTCTGCCGTTTTCGTAAATTTGGTTGAGACCGAGAAAATCTAGTTGTTTTGTGTTTAGAACATGTAAAGCGTACCCAAACAAATAGTAAAAAATATTGTTCAGCAATTGATCGTTCACAGTTCATAAGTCACTGAACACTCGAGTTTTTTGTTGTCCGTAGTTTATGAAACCTCTGCCGTTTCCGTAAATTCGGTTGAGACCGAGAAATTCTAGTTGTTTCGTGTTAAGAACATGTAAAGCGTATTCAGAAAAATAGTGAAAACGATTAGTCAGCAACTTTTCGTTCACAATTCATGAGTCACTGAACACTCGAGTGTTTCGTTGTCCGTAGTTTATGAAACCTGTGTCGTTTTTGTTAATTCGGTTGAGAGCGAGAAAATATATTTGTCTTGTGTTTAGAACATGTAAAGCGTACAGAAAAATAGTAAAGAAGATTGGTCAGCAATTTATCGTTAACAATTCATAAGTCACTGAATACTCGAGTTTGTCGTTGTCCATAGTTTATAAAACCTCTACCGTTTTCGTAAATTCGGTTAAGACCGAGAACATCTAGTTGTATTGTGTTAAGAACATGTAAAGCGTACCCAGAGAAATAGTGAAAAAGATTAGTCAGCAATTTTTCGTTCACAATTCATAAGTCACTGAACACTCGAGTTTTTTGTTGTCCGTAGTTCATGAAACCTCTGCCGTTTTCGTAAATTCGGTTGAGACCGAGAAAATCTAGTTGTTTTGTGTTTGTACATGAAAAGCGAACCCAGAAAAATAGTGAAGAAGATTGTAATTTATCGTTCACAATTCATAAGTCACTGAACACTCGAGTTTTTTGTTGTCCGTAGTTTATGAAACCTCTGCCGTTTTCGTGAATTTGTTTGAGACCGAGAAAATCTAGTTGTTTCGTTTTCAGTACTTGAAAAGCGTATTCAGAAAAATAGTGAAAAAGATTAGTCAGCAACTTTTCGTTCACAATTCATGAGTCACTGAACACTCGAGATTTTTGTTGTCCGTAGTTTATGAAACCTCTGCCGTTTCCGTAAATTCGGTGAGACCCGAGAAATTCTAGTTGTTTCGTGTTAAGAACATGTAAAGGCGTATTCAGAAAAATAGTGAAAAAGATTAGTCAGCAACTTTTCGTTCACAATTCATGAGTCACTGAACACTCGAGAGTTGTTTTGTGTTTAGAACATGTGAAGCGTACCCAGAAAGAGAGTTGTTTTGTGTTTAGAACATGTGAAGCGTACCCAGAAAAGTAGTAAAAAAGATTGCAATTGTCGTTCACAATTCATAAGTCACAGAATACTCAAGTTTTTCGTTGTCCGTAGATTATGAAACTTCTGCCGTTTTTGTAAATTCGATTGAGACCGAGAAAATCTAGTTGTGTTTTTTTGTACATGAAAAGCGTACCCAGAGAAAAAGTAAAAAAAATTGGTCAGCAATTTATCGTTTACAATTTATAAATCACTGAATACGCGAGTTTTTTGTTGAAACCTTTATAGTTTCCGTAAATTCGGTTACGGACAACAAAAAAAACGAGTGTTCAGTGACTTATGAATTGTGAACGATAAGTTGCTGACTAATCTTTTTACCATTTTTCTGGGTACGCTTTACATGTTCTGAACACAAAACAACTAGATTTTCTCGGTCTCAACCAAATTTACGAAAACGGCAGAGGTTTCATAAACTACGGACAACAAAAAACTCGAGTGTTCAGTGACTTATGAAGGGTGCGCTTTACATGTTCTGAACACAAAACAACTAGATTTTCTCGGTCTCAACCAAATTCACGAAAACGGCAGAGGTTTCATAAACTACGGACAACAAAAAAAACGAGTGTTCAGTGACTTATGAATTGTGAACGATAAGTTGCTGACTAATCTTTTTTACCATTTTTCTGGGTACGCTTACATGTTCTGAACACAAAACAACTAGATTTTCTCGGTCTCAACCAAATTCACGAAAACGGCAGAGGGTTTCATAAACTACGGACAACAAAAAATTCGAGTGTTCAGTGACTTATGAATGGTGAACGATAAGTTGCTGACTACTTTTTTTTTTACTATTCTGCTGGGTACGCTTCAAGCACATGTCCTAAATCCAAAACAACTAGATTTTCTCGGACTCAACCAAATTCACGAAAACGGCAGAGGTTTCATAAATTACGGACAACAAAAAAAACGAGTGTTCAGTGACTTATGAATTGTGAACGATAAGTTGCTGACTAATCTTTTTTATTATTTTTCTGGGTGCGCTTTACATGTTCTGAACACAAAACAACTAGATTTTCTCGGTCTCAACCAAATTTACGAAAACCGCAGAGGTTTCATAAACTACGGACAATGAAAAAGTTGAGTATTCAGTGACTTATGAACTGTGAACGATAAGTTGCTGACTAATCTTTTTTACCATTTTTCTGGGTACGCTTTACATGTTCTGAACACAAAACAACTAGATTTTCTCGGTCTCAACCAAATTTACGAAAACGGCAGAGGTTTCATAAACTACGGACAACAAAAAAAACGAGTGTTCAGTGACTTATGAATTGTGAACGATAAGTTGCTGACTAATCTTTTTTACCATTTTTCTGGGTACGCTTTACATGTTCTGAACACAAAACAACTAGATTTTCTCGGTCTCAACCAAATTCACGAAAACGGCAGAGGTTTCATAAACTACGGACAACAAAAAAAACGAGTGTTCAGTGACTTATGAATTGTGAACGATAAGTTGCTGACTAATCTTTTTTACCATTTTTCTGGGTACGCTTTACATGTTCTGAACACAAAACAACTAGATTTTCTCGGTCTCAACCAAATTCACGAAAACGGCAGAGGTTTCATAAACTACGGACAACAAAAAATTCGAGTGTTCAGTGGACTTATGAATTGTGAACGATAAGTTGCTGACTACTTTTTTTTTTACTATTCTGCTGGGTACGCTTCAAGCACATGTCCTAAATCCAAAACAACTAGATTTTCTCGGACTCAACCAAATTCACGAAAACGGCAGAGGTTTCATAAATTACGGACAACAAAAAAAAACGAGTGTTCAGTGACTTATGAATTGTGAACGATAAGTTGCTGACTAATCTTTTTTATTATTTTTCTGGGTGCGCTTTACATGTTCTGAACACAAAACAACTAGATTTTCTCGGTCTCAACCAAATTTACGAAAACCGCAGAGGTTTCATAAACTACGGACAATGAAAAAGTGAGTATTCAGTGACTTATGAACTGTGAACGATAAGTTGCTGACTAATCTTTTTTACCATTTTTCTGGGTACGCTTTACATGTTCTGAACACAAAACAACTAGATTTTCTCGGTCTCAACCAAATTACGAAAACGGCAGAGGTTCATAAACTACGGACAACAAAAAACTCGAGTGTTCAGTGACTTATGAAGGGTGCGCTTTACATGTTCTGAACACAAAACAACTAGATTTTCTCGGTCTCAACCAAATTCACGAAAACGGCAGAGGTTTCATAAACTACGGACAACAAAAAAAACGAGTGTTCAGTGACTTATGAATTGTGAACGATAAGTTGCTGACTAATCTTTTTTACCATTTTTCTGGGTACGCTTTACATGTTCTGAACACAAAACAACTAGATTTTCTCGGTCTCAACCAAATTCACGAAAACGGCAGAGGTTTCATAAACTACGGACAACAAAAAATTCGAGTGTTCAGTGACTTATGAATTGTGAACGATAAGTTGCTGACTAATTTTTTTTTTACTATTTTGCTGGGTACGCTTCAAGCACATGTCCTAAATCCAAAACAACTAGATTTTCTCGGACTCAACCAATTCACGAAAACGGCAGAGGTTTCATAAATTACGGACAACAAAAAAAAACGAGTGTTCAGTGACTTATGAATTGTGAACGATAAGTTGCTGACTAATCTTTTTTACTATTTTTCTGGGTGCGCTTTACATGTTCTGAACACAAAACAACTAGATTTTCTCGGTCTCAACCAAATTTACGAAAACCGCAGAGGTTTCATAAACTACGGACAACAAAAAATTCGAGTGTTCAGTGACTTATGAATTGTGAACGATAAGTTGCTGACTAATTTTTTTTTACTATTTTGCTGGGTACGCTTCAAGCACATGTCCTAAATCCAAAACAACTAGATTTTCTCGGACTCAACCAAATTCACGAAAACGGCAGAGGTTTCATAAATTACGGACAACAAAAAAAACGAGTGTTCAGTGACTTATGAATTGTGAACGATAAGTTGCTGACTAATCTTTTTACTATTTTTCTGGGTGCGCTTTACATGTTCTGAACACAAAACAACTAGATTTTCTCGGTCTCAACCAAATTTACGAAAACCGCAGAGGTTTCATAAACTACGGACAATGAAAAAGTTGAGTATTCAGTGACTTATGAACTGTGAACGATAAGTTGCTGACTAATCATTTTTACCATTTTTCTGGGTACGCTTTACATGTTCTGAACACAAAACAACTAGATTTTCTCGGTCTCAACCAAATTTACGAAAACGGCAGAGGTTTCATAAACTACGGACAACAAAAAACTCGAGTGTTCAGTGACTTATGAAGGGTGCGCTTTACATGTTCTGAACACAAAACAACTAGATTTTCTCGGTCTCAACCAAATTCACGAAACGGCAGAGGTTTCATAAATTACGGACAACAAAAAAAACGAGTGTTCAGTGACTTATGAATTGTGAACGATAAGTTGCTGACTAATCTTTTTTACTATTTTTCTGGTGCGCTTTACATGTTCTGAACACAAAACAACTAGATTTTCTCGGTCTCAACCAAATTTACGAAAACCGCAGAGGTTTCATAAACTACGGACAATGAAAAAGTTGAGTATTCAGTGACTTATGAACTGTGAACGATGAATTGCTGACCAATCTCCTTTACAATTTTTTCTGGGTACGTCTTTCATGTACTTAACACAAAACAACCATATTTTCTTGGTCTTAACAGAATTAACGAAAATGGCAGAGGTTTTATAAACTATGGACAACAAAAAACTCGAGTGTTCAGTGACTTATGAATTGTGAACGATAAATTGCTGACCAATCTCCTTTACAATTTTTCTGGGTACGTCTTTCATGTACTTAACACAAAACAACCAGATTTTCTTGGTCTTAACAGAATTAACGAAAATGGCAGAGGTTTTATAAACTATGGACAACAAAAAACTCGAGTGTTCAGTGACTTATGAATTGTGAACGATAAATTGCTGACTTATTTTTTTTAGTATTTTGCTGGGTACGCTTCAACACATGTCCTAAACCCAAAACAACTAGATTTTCTCGGTCTCAACCAAATTCACGAAAACGGCAGAGGTTTCATAAACTACGGACAACAAAAATTCGAGTGTTCAGTGACTTATGAATTGTGAACGATAAGTTGCCGACTAATCTTTTTTACTATTTTTTCTGGGTACGCTTTACATGTTCTGAACACAAAACAACTAGATTTTCTCGGTCTCAACCAAATTCACGAAAACGGCAGAGGTTTCATAAACTACGGACAACAAAAAATTCGAGTGTTCAGTGACTTATGAATTGTGAACGATGAATTGCTGACCAATCTCCTTTACAATTTTTTCTGGGTACGTCTTTCATGTACTTAACACAAAACAACCATATTTTCTTGGTCTTAACAGAATTAACGAAAATGGCAGAGGTTTTATAAACTATGGACAACAAAAAACTCGAGTGTTCAGTGACTTATGAATTGTGAACGATAAATTGCTGACCAATCTCCTTTACAATTTTTCTGGGTACGTCTTTCATGTACTTAACACAAAACAACCAGATTTTCTTGGTCTTAACAGAATTAACGAAAATGGCAGAGGTTTTATAAACTATGGACAACAAAAAACTCGAGTGTTCAGTGACTTATGAATTGTGAACGATAAATTGCTGACTTATTTTTTTTAGTATTTTGCTGGGTACGCTTTACATGTTCTGAACACAAAACAACTAGATTTTCTCGGTCTCAACCAAATTCACGAAAACGGCAGAGGTTTCATAAACTACGGACAACAAAAAATTCGAGTGTTCAGTGACTTATGAATTGTGAACGATAAGTTGCTGACTACTTTTTTTTTTACTATTCTGCTGGGTACGCTTCAAGCACATGTCCTAAATCCAAAACAACTAGATTTTCTCGGACTCAACCAAATTCACGAAAACGGCAGAGGTTTCATAAATTACGGACAACAAAAAAAACGAGTGTTCAGTGACTTATGAATTGTGAACGATAAGTTGCCGACTAATCTTTTTTACTATTTTTCTGGGTACGCTTTACATGTTCTGAACACAAAACAACTAGATTTTCTCGGTCTCAACCAAATTCACGAAAACGGCAGAGGTTTCATAAACTACGGACAACAAAAAATTCGAGTGTTCAGTGACTTATGAATTGTGAACGATAAGTTGCTGACTACTTTTTTTTTTACTATTCTGCTGGGTACGCTTCAAGCACATGTCCTAAATCCAAAACAACTAGATTTTCTCGGACTCAACCAAATTCACGAAACGGCAGAGGTTTCATAAATTACGGACAACAAAAAAAACGAGTGTTCAGTGACTTATGAATTGTGAACGATAAGTTGCTGACTAATCTTTTTTATTATTTTTCTGGGTGCGCCTTTACATGTTCTGAACACAAAACAACTAGATTTTCTCGGTCTCAACCAAATTTACGAAACCGCAGAGGTTTCATAAACTACGGACAATGAAAAAGTTGAGTATTCAGTGACTTATGAACTGTGAACGATAAGTTGCTGACTAATCTTTTTTACCATTTTTCTGGGTACGCTTTACATGTTCTGAACACAAAACAACTAGATTTTCTCGGTCTCAACCAAATTTACGAAAACGGCAGAGGTTTCATAAACTACGGACAACAAAAAACTCGAGTGTTCAGTGACTTATGAAGGGTGCGCTTTACATGTTCTGAACACAAAACAACTAGATTTTCTCGGTCTCAACAAATTCACGAAAACGGCAGAGGTTTCATAAACTACGGACAACAAAAAAAAACGAGTGTTCAGTGACTTATGAATTGTGAACGATAAGTTGCTGACTAATCTTTTTTACCATTTTTCTGGGTACGCTTTACATGTTCTGAACACAAAACAACTAGATTTTCTCGGTCTCAACCAAATTCACGAAAACGGCAGAGGTTTCATAAACTACGGACAACAAAAAATTCGAGTGTTCAGTGACTTATGAATTGTGAACGATAAGTTGCTGACTAATTTTTTTTTACTATTTTGCTGGGTACGCTTCAAGCACATGTCCTAAATCCAAAACAACTAGATTTTCTCGGACTCAACCAAATTCACGAAAACGGCAGAGGTTTCATAAATTACGGACAACAAAAAAAACGAGTGTTCAGTGACTTATGAATTGTGAACGATAAGTTGCTGACTAATCTTTTTTACTATTTTTCTGGGTGCGCTTTACATGTTCTGAACACAAAACAACTAGATTTTCTCGGTCTCAACCAAATTTACGAAAACCGCAGAGGTTTCATAAACTACGGACAACAAAAAATTCGAGTGTTCAGTGACTTATGAATTGTGAACGATAAGTTGCTGACTAATTTTTTTTTTACTATTTTGCTGGGTACGCTTCAAGCACATGTCCTAAATCCAAAACAACTAGATTTTCTCGGACTCAACCAAATTCCACGAAAACGGCAGAGGTTTCATAAATTACGGACAACAAAAAAAACGAGTGTTCAGTGACTTATGAATTGTGAACGATAAGTTGCTGACTAATCTTTTTTACTATTTTTCTGGGTGCGCTTTACATGTTCTGAACACAAAACAACTAGATTTTCTCGGTCTCAACCAAATTTACGAAAACCGCAGAGGTTTCATAAACTACGGACAATGAAAAAGTTGAGTATTCAGTGACTTATGAACTGTGAACGATAAGTTGCTGACTAATCTTTTTTACCATTTTTCTGGGTACGCTTTACATGTTCTGAACACAAAAACAACTAGATTTTCTCGGTCTCAACCAAATTCACGAAAACGGCAGAGGTTTCATAAACTACGGACAACAAAAAATTCGAGTGTTCAGTGACTTATGAATTGTGAACGATAAGTTGCTGACTAATTTTTTTTTACTATTTTGCTGGGTACGCTTCAAGCACATGTCCTAAATCCAAAACAACTAGATTTTCTCGGACTCAACCAAATTCACGAAAACGGCAGAGGTTTCATAAATTACGGACAACAAAAAAAACGAGTGTTCAGTGACTTATGAATTGTGAACGATAAGTTGCTGACTAATCTTTTTTACTATTTTTCTGGGTGCGCTTACATGTTCTGAACACAAAACAACTAGATTTTCTCGGTCTCAACCAAATTTACGAAAACCGCAGAGGTTTCATAAACTACGGACAACAAAAAATTCGAGTGTTCAGTGACTTATGAATTGTGAACGATAAGTTGCTGACTAATTTTTTTTTACTATTTTGCTGGGTACGCTTCAAGCACATGTCCTAAATCCAAAACAACTAGATTTTCTCGGACCTCAACCAAATTCACGAAAACGGCAGAGGTTTCATAAATTACGGACAACAAAAAAAACGAGTGTTCAGTGACTTATGAATTGTGAACGATAAGTTGCTGACTAATCTTTTTACTAATTTTTCTGGTGCGCTTTACATGTTCTGAACACAAAACAACTAGATTTTCTCGGTCTCAACCAAATTTACGAAAACCGCAGAGGTTTCATAAACTACGGACAATGAAAAAGTTGAGTATTCAGTGACTTATGAACTGTGAACGATAAGTTGCTGACTAATCTTTTTTACCATTTTTCTGGGTACGCTTTACATGTTCTGAACACAAAACAACTAGATTTTCTCGGTCTCAACCAAATTTACGAAAACGGCAGAGGTTTCATAAACTACGGACAACAAAAAACTCGAGTGTTCAGTGACTTATGAAGGGTGCGCTTTACATGTTCTGAACACAAAACAACTAGATTTTCTCGGTCTCAACCAAATTCACGAAAACGGCAGAGGTTTCATAATTACGGACAACAAAAAAAACGAGTGTTCAGTGACTTATGAATTGTGAACGATAAGTTGCTGACTAATCTTTTTTACTATTTTTCTGGGTGCGCTTTACATGTTCTGAACACAAAACAACTAGATTTTCTCGTCTCAACCAAATTTACGAAAACCGCAGAGGTTTCATAAACTACGGACAATGAAAAAGTTGAGTATTCAGTGACTTATGAACTGTGAACGATGAATTGCTGACCAATCTCCTTTACAATTTTTTCTGGGTACGTCTTTCATGTACTTACACAAAACAACCATATTTTCTTGGTCTTAACAGAATTAACGAAAATGGCAGAGGTTTTATAAACTATGGACAACAAAAAACTCGAGTGTTCAGTGACTTATGAATTGTGAACGATAAATTGCTGACCAATCTCTTTTACAATTTTTCTGGGTACGTCTTTCATGTACTTAACACAAAACAACCAGATTTTCTTGGTCTTAACAGAATAACGAAAATGGCAGAGGTTTTATAAACTATGGACAACAAAAAACTCGAGTGTTCAGTGACTTATGAATGTGAACGATAAATTGCTGACTTTTTTTTAGTATTTTGCTGGGGTACGCTTCAACACATGTCCTAAACCCAAAACAACTAGATTTTCTCGGTCTCAACCAAATTCACGAAAACGGCAGAGGTTTCATAAACTACGGACAACAAAAAATTCGAGTGTTCAGTGACTTATGAATTGTGAACGATAAGTTGCCGACTAATCTGTTTTACTATTTTTCTGGGTACGCTTTACATGTTCTTAACACAAAACAACTAGATGTTCTCGGTCTTAACCGAATTTACGAAAACGGCAGAGGTTTCATAAATACGGACAACAAAACACTCGAGTATTCAGTGACTTATGAACGGTGACCGATAAATTGCTGACCAATCTCCTTTACTAATTTTCAAAATACGCTTTTCAAGTCGTGAACACGAAACAACTAGATTTTCTCGGTCATAACCGAATTTACGAAAACGGCAGAGGTTTATAAACTACGGACAACGAAAAACTCGAGTGTTCAGTGACTTATGAACTGTAAACGATAAATTGCTGACCAATATTTTTTACTATTTTTTTGGGTACGCTTATACATGTTCTAAACACAAAACAACTAGATTTTTCTCGGTCTCAACCAAACTCACGAAAACGGCAGAGGTTTCATAAACTACGGACAACAAAAAAAACGAGTGTTCAGTGACTTATGAATTGTGAACGATAAGTTGCTGACTAATCTTTTTTACCATTTTTCTGGGTACGCTTTACATGTTCTGACCACAAAACAACTAGATTTTCTCGGTCTCAACCAAATTCACGAAAACGGCAGAGGTTTCATAAACTACGGACAACAAAAAATTCGAGTGTTCAGTGACTTATGAATTGTGAACGATAAGTTGCCGACTAATCTTTTTTACTATTTTTCTGGGTACGCTTTACATGTTCTTAACACAAAACAACTAGATTTTCTCGGTCTCAACCAAATTCACGAAAACGGCAGAGGTTTCATAAACTACGGACAACAAAAAATTCGAGTGTTCAGTGACTTATGAATTGTGAACGATAAGTTGCCGACTAATCTTTTTTACTATTTTTCTGGGTACGCTTTACATGTACTTAACACAAAACAACTAGATGTTCTCGGTCTTAACCGAATTTACGAAAACGGCAGAGGTTTCATAAATTACGGACAACAAAACACTCGAGTATTCAGTGACTTATGAACTGTGACCGATAAATTGCTGACCAATATTTTTTACTATTTTTTTGGGTACGCTTTACATGTTCTAAACACAAAACAACAAGATTTTCTCGGTCTCAACCAAACTCACGAAAACGGCAGAGGTTCATAAACTACGGAAAACAAAAAAAACGAGTGTTCAGTGACTTATGAATTGTGAACGATAAGTTGCTGACTAATCTTTTTTACCATTTTTCTGGGTCGCTTTACATGTTCTGACACACAACACTAGATTTTCTCGGTCTCAACCAAATTCACGAAAACGGCAGAGGTTTCATAAACTACGGACAACAACAAATTCGAGTGTTCAGTGACTTATGAATTGTGAACGATAAGTTGCTGACTAATCTTTTTTACCAATTTTCTGGGTACGCTTTACATGTTCTGAACACAAAACAACTAGATTTTCTCGGTCTCAACCAAATTCACGAAAACGGCCAGAGGTTTCATAAACTACGGACAACAAAAAATTCGAGTGTTCAGTGACTTATGAATTGTGAACGATAAGTTGCCGACTAATCTTTTTTACTATTTTTCTGGGTACGCTTTACATGTTCTTAACACAAAACAACTAGATGTTCTCGGTCTTAACCGAATTTAACGAAAACGGCAGAGGTTTCATAAATTACGGACAACAAAACACTCGAGTATTCAGTGACTTATGAACAGTGACCGATAAATTGCTGACCAATCTCCTTTACTAATTTTCCAAATACGCTTTTCAAGTCGTGAACACGAAACAACTAGATTTTCTCGGTCATAACCGAATTTACGAAAACGGCAGAGGTTTATAAACTACGGACAACGAAAAACTCGAGTGTTCAGTGACTTATGAACTGTAAACGATAAATTGCTGACCAATATTTTTTACTATTTTTTTGGGTACGCTTTACATGTTCTAAACACAAAACAACTAGATTTTCTCGGTCTCAACCAAACTCACGAAACGGCAGAGGTTTCATAAACTAAGGACAACAAAAATTCGAGTGTTCAGTGACTTATGAATTGTGAACGATAAGTTGCCGACTAATCGTTTTTACTATTTTTCTGGGTACGCTTTACATGTTCTTAACACAAAACAACTAGATGTTCTCGGTCTTAACCGAATTACGAAAACGGCAGAGGTTTCATAAATTACGGACAACAAAACACTCGAGTGTTCAGTGACTTATGAACTGTAAACGATAAAATTGCTGACCAATATTTTTTACTATTTTCTCGAATACGCTTTTCAAGTACTGAACACGAAACAACTAGATTTTCTCGGTCATAACCGAACTTACGAAAACGGCAGAGGTTTCATAAACTAAGGACAACGAAAAACTCGAGTGTTCAGTGAGTTATGAACTGTAAACGATAAATTGCTGACCAATATTTTTTACTATTTTTTTGGGTACGCTTTACATGTTCTAAACACAAAACAACTAGATTTTCTCGGTCTCAACCAAACTCACGAAAACGGCGAGGTTTCATAAACTACGGACAACAAAAAAAACGAGTGTTCAGTGACTTATGAATTGTGAACGATAAGTTGCTGACTAATCTTTTTTACCATTTTTCTGGGTACGCTTTACATGTTCTGAACACAAAACAACTAGATTTTCTCGGTCTCAACCAAATTCACGAAAACGGCAGAGGTTTCATAAACTACGGACAACAAAAAATTCGAGTGTTCAGTGACTTATGAATTGTGAACGATAAGTTGCCGACTAATCTTTTTTACTATTTTTCTGGGTACGCTTTACATGTTCTTAACACAAAACAACTAGATTTTCTCGGTCTCAACCAAATTCACGAAAACGGCAGAGGTTTCATAAACTACGGACAACAAAAAATTCGAGTGTTCAGTGACTTATGAATTGTGAACGATAAGTTGCCGACTAATCTTTTTTACTATTTTTCTGGGTACGCTTTACATGTTCTTAACACAAAACAACTAGATGTTCTCGGTCTTAACCGAATTTACGAAAACGGCAGAGGTTTCATAAATTACGGACAACAAAACACTCGAGTATTCAGTGACTTATGAACTGTGACCGATAAATTGCTGACCAATATTTTTTACTATTTTTTTGGGTACGCTTTACATGTTCTAAACACAAAACAACTAGATTTTCTCGGTCTCAACCAAACTCACGAAAACGGCAGAGGTTTCATAAACTACGGAAAACAAAAAAAACGAGTGTTCAGTGACTTATGAATTGTGAACGATAAGTTGCTGACTAATCTTTTTTACCATTTTTCTGGGTACGCTTTACATGTTCTGAACACAAAACAACTAGATTTTCTCGGTCTCAACCAAATTCACGAAAACGGCAGAGGTTTCATAAACTACGGACAACAAAAAATTCGAGTGTTCAGTGACTTATGAATTGTGAACGATAAGTTGCTGACTAATCTTTTTTACCATTTTTCTGGGTACGCTTTACATGTTCTGAACACAAAACAACTAGATTTTCTCGGTCTCAACCAAATTCACGAAAACGGCAGAGGTTTCATAAACTACGGACAACAAAAAATTCGAGTGTTCAGTGACTTATGAATTGTGAACGATAAGTTGCCGACTAATCTTTTTTACTATTTTTCTGGGTACGCTTTACATGTTCTTAACACAAAACAACTAGATGTTCTCGGTCTTAACCGAATTTACGAAAACGGCAGAGGTTTCATAAATTACGGACAACAAAACACTCGAGTATTCAGTGACTTATGAACTGTGACCGATAAATTGCTGACCAATCTCCTTTACTAATTTTCCAAATACGCTTTTCAAGTCGTGAACACGAAACAACTAGATTTTCTCGGTCATAACCGAATTTACGAAAACGGCAGAGGTTTCATAAATTACGGACAACAAAACACTCGAGTATTCAGTGACTTATGAATTGTGAACGATAAGTTGCCGACTAATCTTTTTTACTATTTTTCTGGGTACGCTTTACATGTTCTTAACACAAAACAACTAGATGTTCTCGGTCTTAACCGAATTTACGAAAACGGCAGAGGTTTCATAAATTACGGACAACAAAACACTCGAGTGTTCAGTGACTTATGAACTGTAAACGATAAATTGCTGACCAATATTTTTTACTATTTTCTCGAATACGCTTTTCAAGTACTGAACACGAAACAACTAGATTTTCTCGGTCATAACCGAACTTACGAAAACGGCAGAGGTTTCATAAACTAAGGACAACGAAAAACTCGAGTGTTCAGTGAATATTTTTTACTATTTTTTTGGGTACGCTTTACATGTTCTAAACACAAAACAACTAGATTTTCTCGGTCTCAACCAAACTCACGAAAACGGCAGAGGTTTCATAAACTCCGGACAACAAAAAAAACGAGTGTTCAGTGACTTATGAATTGTGAACGATAAGTTGCTGACTAATCTTTTTTACCATTTTTCTGGGTACGCTTTACATGTTCTGAACACAAAACAACTAGATTTTCTCGGTCTCAACCAAATTTACGAAAACGGCAGAGGTTTCATGAACTACGGACAATGAAAAAGTTTAGTATTCAGTGACTTATGAACTGTGAACGATAAATTGCTGACCAATCTCTTTTACTAATTTTCCAAATACGCTCTTCAAGTACTGAACACGAAACAACTAGATTTTCTCGTTCTCAACCAAATTTACGAAAACGGCAGAGGTTTCATGAACTACGGACAACAAACAACTCGAGTAATCAGTGACTCATGAATTGTGAACAATAAATTGCTTACCAATCTTTTTACTATTTTTTTGGGTACGCTTCACATGTTCTCAACACAAAACAACTAGATTTTCTCGGTCATAACCGAATTTACAAAAACGGCAGAGGTTTTATGAACCGGACAACGAACAACTCGAGTGTTCAGTGACTTATGAATTGTGAACAATAAATTGCTGACCAATCTTTATTTACAATTCGTGAAAAAGTGGGGGCCCAACGAATGTAAGATTTGTCTTCTGCTGTGCGCCCCTTAGACAACTACTCTCAAATGGAACAGCTACTGCTACAAAAACCGAAAAATACTAATATACTCAAGTAACTGTTCATTACAAACATACAAAAGTCGTAAAATATTTTCTCAAACCTGTTAACTAGAATCTACAAGTCACAGCTGCGAAAGAGAGAACAATTGTTGAATAATATGCCAAGTGTTATAGCACCTAGAATTGAAGTAATGACCAAAACTGCAAACCATTGTGCACAAAACCAGGAACTCTATAATTGAGTACGTTGAGTTAACATCTGTGATTTGTAGATTCTAGTTAACAGGTTTGAGAAAATATTTTACGACTTTTGTATGTTTGTAATGAACAGTTATACTTGAGTATATTAGTATTTTTCGGTTTTTGTAGCAGTAGCTGTTCCATTTGAGAGTAGTTGTTTGTCTAAGGGGCGCACAGCAGAAGACAAATATTACATTCGTTGGGCCCCCACTTTTTCATGAATTTTTCTCTTTTTGTATACATGCCATAGGTATGTGGTTTGATCTGTACGGTGCAGATAAAATTGTTTTCTTGATGCACCACTCGTCAAGTATTACCATCATTCGGAAAAAATATGACGTCAACATTGCAGTTCTAGAAACTTACTTTATATGCCCTTCAAAATCCCAGAATACGTCATGTTTGAATGAAATTTCATCGTGAATTGACCATTTTTAAGAAACTTTCAGCATTCGAAAACATATTTCACGTCAATTTTCTTAAGAGTTGACGTCATCTGGCCTTCTGAATTCCAGAATAAGTCATATTTAGATGAAGTTTTATCGTTAATATACCATTTTTAAGATATTTTCAGCATTTGAAAATATGTGTGACGTCAACGTTGCACTTTTCAAAATGACGTCATCTGGTCTCCAGAATCCCAGAATACGTCACTCTTAGATTGAGTTTTACCGTTAATTGACGCTTTCTAAGATATTACCATCATTTGAAAATATATGTAACGTCAACTTTGCACTTTTCAAAAATGACGTCATCCGAGCCCCAGAATCCTCGATGACGTCATCAGTAGAAGACTTACATCTAAATCGTTGTCAGTTCATGTCGTGGTATCATACTTCAAATTTTACTTGAATTGGTTAGGACGGAGCTGAGTTATAACGCAATTTCATTTACCCCGACAGAGAGAGCGAGAGAGTGCACGAAATGAAGAGACGCAGAGACATTTTCAAAGACCCATAACTTGATAAAAAATAATTTTTTTTGAAAAAAAGTTTGCGCCCCCAAGGTTTGAGTGGGACATCTGTCGTGTCCCCAATTTTCAGTCGAATCGGTTCACACATAAAAATTTCCCAGAAGTGCGTTCACACACACACACACACACACACACACACACACACACACACACACACACACACACACACACACACACACACACACACACACACACACACACACACACACACACACACACACACACACACACACACACACACACACACACACACACACACACACACACACACACACACACACACACACACACACACACACACACACACACACACACACACACACACACACACACACACACACACACACACACACACACACACACACACACACACACACACACACACACGGCGGAAGTTGGCGGTCTGCATGAAGCGCATAACGTCATAACTCGGCTCAAACTTAATCAATTTTGTTCAAATTTTGAACATAGCTTGTACATATGCCATGAAAAATCAACAAATCATAGATAGTCTTGATTTGCACGTTTGGGCATTTTTGAGGGTGAACTAAAAAAACGGAGGCGCGCATTAGCCGGACCAAAGACAAATCTCGCACAGCGCTTCGCGCTGCGCGCGATTTTTCTGGGTACGCTTTTCATGTACTAAACACAAAACAACTAGATTTTCCCGGACATAACCAAAGTAACGGAAACGGCGGAGGTTTTCTGAACTACGGTACTACGGACAACGAAAAACTCGAGCATTCTGTGACTTATGCATTGTGAACCATAAATTGCTGACCAATCTCGTTTACTAATTTCTCGAATACGCTTTTCAAGTACTGAACACGAAACAACTAGATTTTCTCGGTCATAACCGAACTTACGAAAACGGCAGAGGTTTCATAAACTAAGGACAACGAAAAACTCGAGTGTTCAGTGACTTATGAATTGTGAACGATAAGTTGCTGACTAATTTTTTTTTTACTATTTTGCTGGGTACGCTTCAAGCACATGTCCTAAATCCAAAACAACTAGATTTTCTCGGACTCAACCAAATTCACGAAAACGGCAGAGGTTTCATAAATTACGGACAACAAAAAAAACGAGTGTTCAGTGACTTATGAATTGTGAACGATAAGTTGCTGACTAATCTTTTTTTACTATTTTTCTGGGTGCGCTTTACATGTTCTGAACACAAAACAACTAGATTTTCTCGGACTCAACCAAATTCACGAAAACGGCAGAGGTTTCATAAATTACGGACAACAAAAAAAACGAGTGTTCAGTGACTTATGAATTGTGAACGATAAGTTGCTGACTAATCTTTTTTTACTATTTTTCTGGGTGCGCTTTACATGTTCTGAACACAAAACAACTAGATTTTCTCGGTCTCAACCAAATTTACGAAAACCGCAGAGGTTTCATAAACTACGGACAATGAAAAAGTTGAGTATTCAGTGACTTATGAACTGTGAACGATGAATTGCTGACCAATCTCCTTTACAATTTTTTCTGGGTACGTCTTTCATGTACTTAACACAAAACAACCATATTTTCTTGGTCTTAACAGAATTAACGGAAATGGCAGAGGTTTTATAAACTATGGACAACAAAAAACTCGAGTGTTCAGTGACTTATGAATTGTGAACGATAAATTGCTGACCAATCTCCTTTACAATTTTTCTGGGTACGTCTTTCATGTACTTAACACAAAACAACCAGATTTTCTTGGTCTTAACAGAATTAACGAAAATGGCAGAGGTTTTATAAACTATGGACAACAAAAAACTCAAGTGTTCAGTGACTTATGAATTGTGAACGATAAATTGCTGACTTATTTTTTTTTAGTATTTTGCTGGGTACGCTTCAACACATGTCCTAAACCCAAAACAACTAGATTTTCTCGGTCTCAACCAAATTCACGAAAACGGCAGAGGTTTCATAAACTACGGACAACAAAAAATTCGAGTGTTCAGTGACTTATGAATTGTGAACGATAAGTTGCCGACTAATCTTTTTTACTATTTTTCTGGGTACGCTTTACATGTTCTTAACACAAAACAACTAGATGTTCTCGGTCTTAACCGAATTTACGAAAACGGCAGAGGTTTCATAAATTACGGACAACAAAACACTCGAGTGTTCAGTGACTTATGAACTGTGACCGATAAATTGCTGACCAATCTCCTTTACTAATTTTCCAAATACGCTTTTCAAGTCGTGAACACGAAACAACTAGATTTTCTCGGTCATAACCGAATTTACGAAAACGGCAGAGGTTTATAAACTACGGACAACGAAAAACTCGAGTGTTCAGTGACTTATGAACTGTAAACGATAAATTGCTGACCAATATTTTTTACTATTTTTTTGGGTACGCTTTACATGTTCTAAACACAAAACAACTAGATTTTCTCGGTCTCAACCAAACTCACGAAAACGGCAGAGGTTTCATAAACTACGGACAACAAAAAAAACGAGTGTTCAGTGACTTATGAATTGTGAACGATAAGTTGCTGACTAATCTTTTTTACCATTTTTCTGGGTACGCTTTACATGTTCTGAACACAAAACAACTAGATTTTCTCGGTCTCAACCAAATTTACGAAAACGGCAGAGGTTTCATGAACTACGGACAATGAAAAAGTTTAGTATTCAGTGACTTATGAACTGTGAACGATAAATTGCTGACCAATCTCTTTTACTAATTTTCCAAATACGCTCTTCAAGTACTGAACACGAAACAACTAGATTTTCTCGTTCTCAACCAAATTTACGAAAACGGCAGAGGTTTCATGAACTACGGACAACAAACAACTCGAGTAATCAGTGACTTATGAATTGTGAACGATAAATTGCTGACCAATCTCCTTTACAATTTTTCTGGGTACGTCTTTCATGTACTTAACACAAAACAACCAGATTTTCTTGGTCTTAACAGAATTAACGAAAATGGCAGAGGTTTTATAAACTATGGACAACAAAAAACTCAAGTGTTCAGTGACTTATGAATTGTGAACGATAAATTGCTGACTTATTTTTTTTTAGTATTTTGCTGGGTACGCTTCAACACATGTCCTAAACCCAAAACAACTAGATTTTCTCGGTCTCAACCAAATTCACGAAAACGGCAGAGGTTTCATAAACTACGGACAACAAAAAATTCGAGTGTTCAGTGACTTATGAATTGTGAACGATAAGTTGCCGACTAATCTTTTTTACTATTTTTCTGGGTACGCTTTACATGTTCTTAACACAAAACAACTAGATGTTCTCGGTCTTAACCGAATTTACGAAAACGGCAGAGGTTTCATAAATTACGGACAACAAAACACTCGAGTATTCAGTGACTTATGAACTGTGACCGATAAATTGCTGACCAATCTCCTTTACTAATTTTCCAAATACGCTTTTCAAGTCGTGAACACGAAACAACTAGATTTTCTCGGTCATAACCGAATTTACGAAAACGGCAGAGGTTTATAAACTACGGACAACGAAAAACTCGAGTGTTCAGTGACTTATGAACTGTAAACGATAAATTGCTGACCAATATTTTTTACTATTTTTTTGGGTACGCTTTACATGTTCTAAACACAAAACAACTAGATTTTCTCGGTCTCAACCAAACTCACGAAAACGGCAGAGGTTTCATAAACTACGGACAACAAAAAAAACGAGTGTTCAGTGACTTATGAATTGTGAACGATAAGTTGCTGACTAATCTTTTTTACCATTTTTCTGGGTACGCTTTACATGTTCTGAACACAAAACAACTAGATTTTCTCGGTCTCAACCAAATTTACGAAAACGGCAGAGGTTTCATGAACTACGGACAATGAAAAAGTTTAGTATTCAGTGACTTATGAACTGTGAACGATAAATTGCTGACCAATCTCTTTTACTAATTTTCCAAATACGCTCTTCAAGTACTGAACACGAAACAACTAGATTTTCTCGTTCTCAACCAAATTTACGAAAACGGCAGAGGTTTCATGAACTACGGACAACAAACAACTCGAGTAATCAGTGACTCATGAATTGTGAACAATAAATTGCTTACCAATCTTTTTACTATTTTTTTGGGTACGCTTCACATGTTCTCAACACAAAACAACTAGATTTTCTCGGTCATAACCGAATTTACAAAAAACGGCAGAGGTTTTATGAACCGGACAACGAACAACTCGAGTGTTCAGTGACTTATGAATTGTGAACAATAAATTGCTGACCAATCTTTATTTACAATTCATGAAAAAGTGGGGGCCCAACGAATGTAAGATTTGTCTTCTGCTGTGCGCCCCTTAGACAACTACTCTCAAATGGAACAGCTACTGCTACAAAAACCGAAAAATACTAATATACTCAAGTATAACTGTTCATTACAAACATACAAAAGTCGTAAAATATTTTCTCAAACCTGTTAACTAGAATCTACAAGTCACAGCTGCGAAAGAGAGAACAATTGTTGAATAATATGCCAAGTGTTATAGCACCTAGAATTGAAGTAATGACCAAAACTGCAAACCATTGTGCACAAAACCAGGAACTCTATAATTGAGTACGTTGAGTTAACATCTGTGATTTGTAGATTCTAGTTAACAGGTTTGAGAAAATATTTTACGACTTTTGTATGTTTGTAATGAACAGTTATACTTGAGTATATTAGTATTTTTCGGTTTTTGTAGCAGTAGCTGTTCCATTTGAGAGTAGTTGTTTGTCTAAGGGGCGCACAGCAGAAGACAAATCTTACATTCGTTGGGCCCCCACTTTTTCATGAATTTTTCTCTTTTTGTATACATGCCATAGGTATGTGGTTTGATCTGTACGGTGCAGATAAAATTGTTTTCTTGATGCACCACTCGTCAAGTATTACCATCATTCGGAAAAAATATGACGTCAACATTGCAGTTCTACAAACTTACTTTATATGCCCTTCAAAATCCCAGAATACGTCATGTTTGAATGAAATTTCATCGTGAATTGACCATTTTTAAGAAACTTTCAGCATTCGAAAACATAGTTCACGTCAATTTTCTTAAGAGTTGACGTCATCTGGCCTTCTGAATTCCAGAATAAGTCATATTTAGATGAAGTTTTATCGTTAATATACCATTTTTAAGATATTTTCAGCATTTGAAAATATGTGTGACGTCAACTTTGCACTTTTCAAAAATGACGTCATCTGGTCTCCAGAATCCCAGAATACGTAACTCTTAGATTGAGTTTTACCGTTAATTGACGCTTTCTAAGATATTACCATCATTTGAAAATATATGTAACGTCAACTTTGCACTTTTCAAAAATGACGTCATCCGAGCCCCAGAATCCTCGATGACGTCATCAGTAGAAGACTTACATCTAAATCGCGGTCAGTTCATGTCGTGGTATCATACTTCAAATTTTACTTGAATTGGTTAGGACGGAGCTGAGTTATAACGCAATTTCATTTACCCCGACAGAGAGAGCGAGAGAGTGCACGAAATGAAGAGACGCAGAGACATTTTCAAAGACCCATAACTTGATAAAAAATAATTTTTTTTGAAAAAAAGTTTGCGCCCCCAAGGTTTGAGTGGGACATCTGTCGTGTCCCCAATTTTCAGTCGAATCGGTTCACACATAAAAATTTCCTGCGTTCACACACACACACACACACACACACACACACCACACACACACACACACACACACACACACACACACACACACACACACACACACACACACACACCCACACACACCACACACACACCACACACACACACACACACACACACACACACACACACACACACACACACACACACCCACACACACACACACACACACACACACACACACACACACACACACACACACACACACACACACACACACACACACACACACACACACACACACACACACACACCACACACACACACACACACACACACACACACACACACACACACACACACACACACACACACACACACACACACACACACACACACACACACACACACACACACACACACACACACACACACACACACACACACACACACACACACACACACACACACACACACACACACACACACACACACACACACACACACACACACACACACACACACACACACACACACACACACACACACACACACACACACACACACACACACACACACACACACACACACACACACACACACACACACACACACACACACACACACACACACACACACACACACACACACACACACACACACACACACACACACACACACACACACACACACACACACACACACACACACACACACACACACACACACACACACACACACACACACGGCGGAAGTTGGCGGTCTGCATGAAGCGCATAACGTCATAACTCGGCTCAAACTTAATCAATTTTGTTCAAATTTTGAACATAGCTTGTACATATGCCATGAAAAATCAACAAATCATAGATAGTCTTGATTTGCACGTTTGGGCATTTTTGAGGGTGAACTAAAAAAACGGAGGCGCGCATTAGCCGGACCAAAGACAAATCTCGCACAGCGCTTCGCGCTGCGCGCGATTTTTCTGGGTACGCTTTTCATGTACTAAACACAAAACAACTAGATTTTCCCGGACATAACCAAAGTAACGGAAACGGCGGAGGTTTTCTGAACTACGGTACTACGGACAACGAAAAACTCGAGCATTCTGTGACTTATGCATTGTGAACCATAAATTGCTGACCAATCTCGTTTACTAGTTTCTCGAATACGCTTTTCAAGTACTGAACACGAAACAACTAGATTTTCTCGGTCATAACCGAACTTACGAAAACGGCAGAGGTTTCATAAACTAAGGACAACGAAAAACTCGAGTGTTCAGTGACTTATGAATTGTAAACGATAAATTGCTGACCAATCTCCTTTACAATTTTTTGGGTACGTCTGTCATGTACTTAACACAAAACAACCAGATTTTCTTGGTCTCAACAGAATTAACGGAAATGGCAGAGGTTTTATAAACTATGGACAACAAAAAACTCGAGTGTTCAGTGACTTATGAATTGTGAACAATAAATTGCTGACTTATCTTTTTCACTATTTTGCTGGGTACGCTTCACATGTACTGAACACAGAACACCTAGATTTTTTCGGTCTCAACCAAATTCACGAAAACGGCAGAGGTTCCATAAACTACGAACAACAAAAAAAAAACGAGTGTTCAGTGACTTATAAATTGTGAACGATAAATTGCTGACTTATCTTTTTACTATTTTGCTGGGTACGCTTTACATGTTCTTTACACAAAACAACTAGATTTTCCGATCTCAACCGAATTTAAGAAAACGGCAGAGGTTTCATAAACTACGGACAACAAAAAACTCGAGTGTTCAGTGACTTATGAATTGTGAACGATAAATTGCTGACTTATTTTTTCTTACTATTTTGCTGGATACGCTCCAAACACATGTCCTAAACCCAAAACAACTAGATTTTCTCGGTCTCAACCAAATTCACGAAAACGGCAGAGGTTTCATAAACTACGGACAACAAAAAACTCGAGTGTTCAGTGACTTATGAATTGTGAACGATAAGTTGCTGACTAATATTTTTTACTATTTTTCTGGGTACGCTTTACATGTTCTGAACACAAAACAACTAGATTTTCTCGGTCTCAACCAAATTTACGAAAACGGCAGAGGTT
>CAXIWQ010000221.1:0-52825 GCA_964036275.1 Litoditis marina
AAAATACGATATAACGCGGTTATCGACTCTTTGCCTTGCAGCTACAGAAAAAAGTTTATACGGCTATCAAGTCTGTTGCTCATGGCTACAAAAACCTAATACGACTTTATATCCTGTGGCGCACAGCCACAAAAGACAAATTAACGCGGTTATTACCTCTTTGCCTTGCAGCTACAGAAAAAAGTTCATACGGCTATCAAGTATGTTGCTTCCAACTACAAAAACATAATACGACTTTATATTCTGTGGCGCACAGCCACAAAATACAAATTAACGCGGTTATTGACTCTTTGCCTTGCAGTTACAGAGAACATTTCATACGGCTATCAAATCTGTTGCTCCCAGCTACAAAAACCGAATACGACTTTATATTCTGTGGCGCACAGCCACAAAAGACAAATTAACGCGGTTATTACCTCTTTGCCTTGCAGCTACAGAAAAAAAAGTTTATACGGCTATCAAGTATGTTGCTCCCAGCTACAAAAACCTAATACGACTTTATATTCTGTGGCGCACAGCCACAAAAGACAAATTAACGCGGTTATTGACTCTTTGCCGTGCAGCTACAGAAAAAAGTTCATATGGCTATCAAGTATGTTGCTCCCAGCTAGAAAAACCCAATACAACTATCTATTCTGTGGCACACAGCCACAAAATACGATACAACGCGGTTATCGACTCTTTGCCTTGCAGCTACAGAAAAAAGTTTATACGGCTATCAAGTCTGTTGCTCATGGCTACAAAAACCTAATACGACTTTATATCCTGTGGAGCACAGCCACAAAAGACAAATTAACGCGGTTATTACCTCTTTGCCTTGCAGCTACAGAAAAAAAGTTTATACGGCTATCAAGTCTGTTGCTCCCAGCTACAAAAACATAATACAACTATATATTCTGTGGCGCATAGCCACAAAAGACGAATTAACGCGGTTATTGACTCTTTGCCTCGCAGTTACAGAGAACATTTCATACGGCTATCAAATCTGTTGCTCCCAGCTACAAAAACCTAATACGACAATCTATTCTGTGGCGCACAGCCACAAAGACGAATTAACGCGGTTATTGACATTTTGACTTGCAGCCACAAAAACAAATCATACGGCTATCAAGTCTGTTGCTTCCAACTACAAAAACATAATACGACTTTATATTCTGTGGCGCACAGCCACAAAATACAAATTAACGCGGTTATTACCTCTTTGCCTTGCAGCTACAGAAAAAAAGTTTATACGGCTATCAAGTCTGTTGCTCCCAGCTACAAAAAACCTAATACGACTTTATATTCTGTGGCGCACAGCCACAAAAGACAAATTAACGCGGTTATTGACTCTTTGCCGTGCAGCTACAGAAAAAAGTTTATATGGCTATCAAGTATGTTGTTCCCAGCTAGAAAAACCCAATACAACTATCTATTCTGTGGCACACAGCCACAAAATACGATATAACGCGGTTATCGACTCTTTGCCTTGCAGCTACAGAAAAAAGTTTATACGGCTATCAAGTCTGTTGCTCATGGCTACAAAAACCTAATACGACTTTATATCCTGTGGCGCACAGCCACAAAAGACAAATTAACGCGGTTATTACCTCTTTGCCGTGCAGCTACAGAAAAAAAGTTCATACGGCTATCAAGTCTGTTGCTCCCAGCTACAAAAACCTGATACGACAATCTATTCTGTGGCGCACAGCCACAAAGACGAATTAACGCGGTTATTGACATTTTGACTTGCAGCTACAAAAAAAAAATCATACGGCTATCAAGTCTGTTGCTTCCAACTACAAAAACATAATACGACTTTATATTCTGTGGCGCACAGCCACAAAATACAAATTAACGCGGTTATTGACTCTTTGCCTTGCAGTTACAGAGAACATTTCATACGGCTATCAAATCTGTTGCTCCCAGCTACAAAAACCTAATACGACTTTATATTCTGTGGCGCACAGCCACAAAAGACAAATTAACGCGGTTATTACCTCTTTGCCTTGCAGCTACAGAAAAAAAAGTTTATACGGCTATCAAGTATGTTGCTCCCAGCTACAAAAACCTAATACGACTTTATATTCTGTGGCGCACAGCCACAAAAGACAAATTAACGCGGTTATTGACTCTTTGCCGTGCAGCTACAGAAAAAAGTTCATATGGCTATCAAGTATGTTGCTCCCAGCTAGAAAAACCCAATACAACTATCTATTCTGTGGCACACAGCCACAAAATACGATACAACGCGGTTATCGACTCTTTGCCTTGCAGCTACAGAAAAAAGTTTATACGGCTATCAAGTCTGTTGCTCATGGCTACAAAAACCTAATACGACTTTATATCCTGTGGAGCACAGCCACAAAAGACAAATTAACGCGGTTATTACCTCTTTGCCTTGCAGCTACAGAAAAAAGTTCATACGGCTATCAAGTCTGTTGCTCCCAGCTACAAAAACCTGATACGACAATCTATTCTGTGGCGCACAGCCACAAAAGACAAATTAACGCGGTTATTGACTCTTTGTCGTGCAGCTACAGAAAAAAAGTTTATACGGCTATCAAGTCTGTTGCTCCCAGCTACAAAAACCTAATACGACTTTATATTCTGTGGCGCACAGCCACAAAAGACAAATTAACGCGGTTATTGACTCTTTGCCGTGCAGCTACAGAAAAAAGTTTATATGGCTATCAAGTATGTTGTTCCCAGCTAGAAAAACCCAATACAACTATCTATTCTGTGGCACACAGCCACAAAATACGATATAACGCGGTTATCGACTCTTTGCCTTGCAGCTACAGAAAAAAGTTTATACGGCTATCAAGTCTGTTGCTCATGGCTACAAAAACCTAATACGACTTTATATCCTGTGGCGCACAGCCACAAAAGACAAATTAACGCGGTTATTACCTCTTTGCCTTGCAGCTACAGAAAAAAGTTCATACGGCTATCAAGTATGTTGCTTCCAACTACAAAAACATAATACGACTTTATATTCTGTGGCGCACAGCCACAAAATACAAATTAACGCGGTTATTGACTCTTTGCCTTGCAGTTACAGAGAACATTTCATACGGCTATCAAATCTGTTGCTCCCAGCTACAAAAACCGAATACGACTTTATATTCTGTGGCGCACAGCCACAAAAGACAAATTAACGCGGTTATTACCTCTTTGCCTTGCAGCTACAGAAAAAAAAGTTTATACGGCTATCAAGTATGTTGCTCCCAGCTACAAAAACCTAATACGACTTTATATTCTGTGGCGCACAGCCACAAAAGACAAATTAACGCGGTTATTGACTCTTTGCCGTGCAGCTACAGAAAAAAGTTCATATGGCTATCAAGTATGTTGCTCCCAGCTAGAAAAACCCAATACAACTATCTATTCTGTGGCACACAGCCACAAAATACGATACAACGCGGTTATCGACTCTTTGCCTTGCAGCTACAGAAAAAAGTTTATACGGCTATCAAGTCTGTTGCTCATGGCTACAAAAACCTAATACGACTTTATATCCTGTGGAGCACAGCCACAAAAGACAAATTAACGCGGTTATTACCTCTTTGCCTTGCAGCTACAGAAAAAAATTCATACGGCTATCAAGTCTGTTGCTCCCAGCTACAAAAACCTGATACGACAATCTATTCTGTGGCGCACAGCCACAAAAGACAAATTAACGCGGTTATTGACTCTTTGCCGTGCAGCTACAGAAAAAAAGTTTATACGGCTATCAAGTCTGTTGCTCCCAGCTACAAAAACCTAATACGACTTTATATTCTGTGGCGCACAGCCACAAAAGACAAATTAACGCGGTTATTGACTCTTTGCCGTGCAGCTACAGAAAAAAGTTTATATGGCTATCAAGTATGTTGTTCCCAGCTAGAAAAACCCAATACAACTATCTATTCTGTGGCACACAGCCACAAAATACGATATAACGCGGTTATCGACTCTTTGCCTTGCAGCTACAGAAAAAAGTTTATACGGCTATCAAGTCTGTTGCTCATGGCTACAAAAACCTAATACGACTTTATATCCTGTGGCGCACAGCCACAAAAGACAAATTAACGCGGTTATTACCTCTTTGCCTTGCAGCTACAGAAAAAAGTTCATACGGCTATCAAGTCTGTTGCTCCCAGCTACAAAAACCTGATACGACAATCTATTCTGTGGCGCACAGCCACAAAAGACAAATTAACGCGGTTATTACCTCTTTGCCTTGCAGCTACAGAAAAAAGTTCATACGGCTATCAAGTCTGTTGCTCCCAGCTACAAAAACCTAATACGACTTTATATTCTGTGGCGCACAGCCACAAAAGACAAATTAACGCGGTTATTGACTCTTTGCCGTGCAGCTACAGGAAAAAGGTTATACGGCTATCAAGTATGTTGCTCCCAGCTACAAAAAACTGATACGACTATATATTCTGTGGCGCACAGCCACAAAATACGAATTAACGCGGTTATCGACTCTTTGCCTTGCAGCTACAGAGAACAGTTCATACGGCTATCAAATCTGTTGCTCCCAGCTACAAAAACCTAATACGACAATCTATTCTGTGGCGCACAGCCACAAAACACGAAATATCGCGGTTATCGACTTGTTGGCTTGCAGCTACAGAGAAAAGTTTATACGGCTATCAAGTCTGTTGCTCCCAGCTACAAAAACCTGATACGACAATCTATTCTGTGGCGCACAGCCACAAAGACGAATTAACGCGGTTATTGACATTTTGACTTGCAGCTACAGAAAAAAAATCATACGGCTATCAAGTCTGTTGCTTCCAACTACAAAAACATAATACGACTTTATATTCTGTGGCGCACAGCCACAAAATACAAATTAACGCGGTTATTGACTCTTTGCCTTGCAGTTACAGAGAACATTTCATACGGCTATCAAATCTGTTGCTCCCAGCTACAAAAACCTAATACGACTTTATATTCTGTGGCGCACAGCCACAAAAGACAAATTAACGCGGTTATTACCTCTTTGCCTTGCAGCTACAGAAAAAAAGTTTATACGGCTATCAAGTATGTTGCTCCCAGCTACAAAAACCTAATACGACTTTATATTCTGTGGCGCACAGCCACAAAAGACAAATTAACGCGGTTATTGACTCTTTGCCGTGCAGCTACAGAAAAAAGTTTATATGGCTATCAAGTATGTTGCTCCCAGCTAGAAAAACCCAATACAACTATCTATTCTGTGGCACACAGCCACAAAATACGATATAACGCGGTTATCGACTCTTTGCCTTGCAGCTACAGAAAAAAGTTTATACGGCTATCAAGTCTGTTGCTCATGGCTACAAAAACCTAATACGACTTTATATCCTGTGGCGCACAGCCACAAAAGACAAATTAACGCGGTTATTACGTCTTTGCCTTGCAGCTACAGAAAAAAGTTCATACGGCTATCAAGTCTGTTGCTCCCAGCTACAAAAACCTGATACGACAATCTATTCTGTGGCGCACAGCCACAAAAGACAAATTAACGCGGTTATTACCTCTTTGCCTTGCAGCTACAGAAAAAAGTTCATACGGCTATCAAGTCTGTTGCTCCCAGCTACAAAAACCTAATACGACTTTATATTCTGTGGCGCACAGCCACAAAAGACAAATTAACGCGGTTATTGACTCTTTGCCGTGCAGCTACAGGAAAAAGGTTATACGGCTATCAAGTATGTTGCTCCCAGCTACAAAAACCTGATACGACTATCTATTCTGTGGCGCACAGCCACAAAATACGAATTAACGCGGTTATCGACTATTTGCCTTGCAGCTACAGAGAACAGTTCATACGGCTATCACATCTGTTGCTCCCAGCTACAAAAACCTAATACGACAATCTATTCTGTGGCGCACAGCCACAAAACACGAAATATCGCGGTTATCGACTTGTTGGCTTGCAGCTACAGAGAAAAGTTCATACGGCTATCAAGTCTGTTGCTCCCAGCTACAAAAACCTGATACGACAATCTATTCTGTGGCGCACAGCCACAAAAGACAAATTAACGCGGTTATTACTTCTTTGCCTTGCAGCTACAGAAAAAAGTTCATACGGCCATCAAGTCTGTTGCTCCCAGCTACAAAAACCTAATACGACGTTATATTCTGTGGCGCACAGCCACAAAAGACAAATTAACGCGGTTATTGACTCTCTGCCTTGCAGTTACAGAGAACATTTCATACGGCTATCAAATCTGTTGCTCCCAGCTACAAAAACCTAATACGACTTTATATTCTGTGGCGCACAGCCACAAAAGACAAATTAACGCGGTTATTACCTCTTTGCCTTGCAGCTACAGAAAAAAAGTTTATACGGCTATCAAGTATGTTGCTCCCAGCTACAAAAACCTAATACGACTTTATATTCTGTGGCGCACAGCCACAAAAGACAAATTAACGCGGTTATTGACTCTTTGCCGTGCAGCTACAGAAAAAAGTTTATATGGCTATCAAGTATGTTGCTCCCAGCTAGAAAAACCCAATACAACTATCTATTCTGTGGCACACAGCCACAAAATACGATATAACGCGGTTATCGACTCTTTGCCTTGCAGCTACAGAAAAAAGTTTATACGGCTATCAAGTCTGTTGCTCATGGCTACAAAAACCTAATACGACTTTATATCCTGTGGCGCACAGCCACAAAAGACAAATTAACGCGGTTATTACGTCTTTGCCTTGCAGCTACAGAAAAAAGTTCATACGGCTATCAAGTCTGTTGCTCCCAGCTACAAAAACCTGATACGACAATCTATTCTGTGGCGCACAGCCACAAAAGACAAATTAACGCGGTTATTACCTCTTTGCCTTGCAGCTACAGAAAAAAGTTCATACGGCTATCAAGTCTGTTGCTCCCAGCTACAAAAACCTAATACGACTTTATATTCTGTGGCGCACAGCCACAAAAGACAAATTAACGCGGTTATTGACTCTTTGCCGTGCAGCTACAGGAAAAAGGTTATACGGCTATCAAGTATGTTGCTCCCAGCTACAAAAAACTGATACGACTATATATTCTGTGGCGCACAGCCACAAAAGACAAATTAACGCGGTTATTACCTCTTTGCCTTGCAGCTACAGAAAAAAGTTCATACGGCTATCAAGTCTGTTGCTCCCAGCTACAAAAACCTAATACGACTTTATATCCTGTGGCGCACAGCCACAAAAGACAAATTAACGCGGTTATTACGTCTTTGCCTTGCAGCTACAGAAAAAAGTTCATACGGCTATCAAGTCTGTTGCTCCCAGCTACAAAAACCTGATACGACAATCTATTCTGTGGCGCACAGCCACAAAAGACAAATTAACGCGGTTATTACCTCTTTGCCTTGCAGCTACAGAAAAAAGTTCATACGGCTATCAAGTCTGTTGCTCCCAGCTACAAAAACCTAATACGACTTTATATTCTGTGGCGCACAGCCACAAAAGACAAATTAACGCGGTTATTGACTCTTTGCCGTGCAGCTACAGGAAAAAGGTTATACGGCTATCAAGTATGTTGCTCCCAGCTACAAAAACCTGATACGACTATCTATTCTGTGGCGCACAGCCACAAAATACGAATTAACGCGGTTATCGACTATTTGCCTTGCAGCTACAGAGAACAGTTCATACGGCTATCACATCTGTTGCTCCCAGCTACAAAAACCTAATACGACAATCTATTCTGTGGCGCACAGCCACAAAACACGAAATATCGCGGTTATCGACTTGTTGGCTTGCAGCTACAGAGAAAAGTTCATACGGCTATCAAGTCTGTTGCTCCCAGCTACAAAAACCTGATACGACAATCTATTCTGTGGCGCACAGCCACAAAAGACAAATTAACGCGGTTATTACTTCTTTGCCTTGCAGCTACAGAAAAAAGTTCATACGGCCATCAAGTCTGTTGCTCCCAGCTACAAAAACCTAATACGACGTTATATTCTGTGGCGCACAGCCACAAAAGACAAATTAACGCGGTTATTGACTCTCTGCCTTGCAGTTACAGAGAACATTTCATACGGCTATCAAATCTGTTGCTCCCAGCTACAAAAACCTAATACGACTTTATATTCTGTGGCGCACAGCCACAAAAGACAAATTAACGCGGTTATTACCTCTTTGCCTTGCAGCTACAGAAAAAAAGTTTATACGGCTATCAAGTATGTTGCTCCCAGCTACAAAAACCTAATACGACTTTATATTCTGTGGCGCACAGCCACAAAAGACAAATTAACGCGGTTATTGACTCTTTGCCGTGCAGCTACAGAAAAAAGTTTATATGGCTATCAAGTATGTTGCTCCCAGCTAGAAAAACCCAATACAACTATCTATTCTGTGGCACACAGCCACAAAATACGATATAACGCGGTTATCGACTCTTTGCCTTGCAGCTACAGAAAAAAGTTTATACGGCTATCAAGTCTGTTGCTCATGGCTACAAAAACCTAATACGACTTTATATCCTGTGGCGCACAGCCACAAAAGACAAATTAACGCGGTTATTACGTCTTTGCCTTGCAGCTACAGAAAAAAGTTCATACGGCTATCAAGTCTGTTGCTCCCAGCTACAAAAACCTGATACGACAATCTATTCTGTGGCGCACAGCCACAAAAGACAAATTAACGCGGTTATTACCTCTTTGCCTTGCAGCTACAGAAAAAAGTTCATACGGCTATCAAGTCTGTTGCTCCCAGCTACAAAAACCTAATACGACTTTATATTCTGTGGCGCACAGCCACAAAAGACAAATTAACGCGGTTATTGACTCTTTGCCGTGCAGCTACAGGAAAAAGGTTATACGGCTATCAAGTATGTTGCTCCCAGCTACAAAAACCTGATACGACTATCTATTCTGTGGCGCACAGCCACAAAATACGAATTAACGCGGTTATCGACTATTTGCCTTGCAGCTACAGAGAACAGTTCATACGGCTATCACATCTGTTGCTCCCAGCTACAAAAACCTAATACGACAATCTATTCTGTGGCGCACAGCCACAAAACACGAAATATCGTGGTTATCGACTTGTTGGCTTGCAGCTACAGAGAAAAGTTCATACGGCTATCAAGTCTGTTGCTCCCAGCTACAAAAACCTGATACGACAATCTATTCTGTGGCGCACAGCCACAAAAGACAAATTAACGCGGTTATTACTTCTTTGCCTTGCAGCTACAGAAAAAAGTTCATACGGCCATCAAGTCTGTTGCTCCCAGCTACAAAAACCTAATACGACGTTATATTCTGTGGCGCACAGCCACAAAAGACAAATTAACGCGGTTATTGACTCTTTGCCGTGCAGCTACAGGAAAAAGGTTATACGGCTACCAAGTATGTTGCTCCCAGCTACAAAAACCTAATACGACTATCTATTCTGTGGCGCACAGCCACAAAATACGAATTGACGCGGTTATCGACTCTTGCCTTGCAGCTACAGAGAACAGTTCATACGGCTATCAAATCTGTTGCTCCCAGCTACAAAAACCTAATACGACAATCTATTCTGTGGCGCACAGCCACAAAATACAAATTATCGCGGTTATCGACTTGTTGGCTTGCAGCTACAGAGAAAAGTTCATACGGCTATCAAGTCTGTTGCTCCCAGCTACAAAAACCTAATACGACTATATATTCTGTGGCGCACAGCCACAAAAGACGAATTAACGCGGTTATTGACTCTTTGCCTCCTCTGAGAAGATTTTGCCGAGTGCCTGCACGGTTACGCCCCTTTTTGCTAAGCCCCGCCCATTTGCCGACTGGTTGCGCTCCAGTTGCACCCTACCGGCACGCTTAGCTTTGCGACCAGTCGGCATTTGCAGCGCGTTTAGTCGTCAGAAATCAAAGGGTGATTTCGTTGGCTATTCTCACTGAGAAAACGGGAGATGGGCGAATTCACTGGAGAACCGGGTTCTTCCCTAACCGAACCGCTAACCGGTCACTGGAGAACCGAACCGATCCGCGAACCGCGTATTCTCAATCGACCGGTTCTTCAGTGAAAGGTTTGAACCGAGCGATATTAATCAAGATTTGCACAAACAAATAGTATACAAAGTAAAACAAGTAGATCGCCGGTTAGTTTCCATCCGTTTCCTGGAGAACCGGTCGGTTCGGTTTTCCAGTGACCGGTTCGCGGTTCGGTTTGGGAAGGACCCGGTTCTCCAGTGAATTGGCCCGGAAGATGAGAGATAGAGGAAAGGACGAGAGAGGGATAAGGAAGTGGAGGAGAAGCCAAGAGAGAGAGAGTGAGAGAGAAATAGAGAGAGAAGGTATAAGAGGAGAGAGAGAGAGAGTGAGAGAAAAAGAGAAAGAGAGAGTGAAAATGAGAGGCAAAGGGGTGATGAGAGTTAAAAGATGGGAGTTGAACGAAAAGAATGAAAGAACAGGAGGGAGTGAGAGAGAAAAAGAAAAGACAGATACAGTGAGGCGAGTGAGTGAGTGAGAGAGAGAGAGAGAGAGAGAGAGAGAGAGAGAGAGAGAGAGAGAGAGAGAGAGAGAGAGAAGTGACTAAGAGCAAGAGAGAGAGAAATAGAAAGAGAGAGAGAGAGGCGAGGGAGTGAGAGATGGAAGACGAGAGTTGAGAGAAAGGAAGAAGAGAGACAGAGTTAGTAAGAAGGAAAGCGAAAAGATGGAGGGAGTAAGAGAGGGAGAGAAAGAGAGAGAGAGAGAGAGAGAGTGATAGGTAGAGCGAGAGAAAGAAATGGAAGGAAGGGAGAAGGGAGCTACAGAGAGAAAGTGAGAGATACTTCAAGAAGGAATGTGGTTTGTGTGGTTAAGCTTTCTTTTTTTTTGTGAACGTTCGATGACAACAATCAGACTCGGAGTGTGTATGTTTTCTGTGAATAAAATGTTCTCAGCAGCCAATAATCTACACGTTCAGTATGGTTTTTGTTAACTGAATCACAGTGATTCTATAACGACAAGTAAACTACTAGTGAACTCCTACCACACCCCTATTCTACTACTAGAGAACTACTAGTTTTCTTGTAGTAATGTAGGCGTAGGGGAGGAGTTAAACTATAGTTCTACTCCTACCTAACTACTAGTGAGATGGTAGTCAGCTACTAGTTTATCGGTGGTAAAAGTCAATTTTGAAAAATAAAAAATAAAATAAAAAAATTATATTTTATAGGATCATATATCTCCTATACGTAGTTACGTTATCCTCTATCGCATTACTCTGCTGTTTACCATGTTTTGCACCATGCGGGACTCGAACCCTCGAGCTCTCGCTTCTGAAGCGAGACACTTACCACTGTGCCACGCTGCTGATGTCTGAGGGCGCGCCACAATCGTATACGATTACAGGCGCGCTTCACTGTTCAGCGCTCACTATGAAATAACGTGAATGCGCCACGAGCCCTAACAAAAAACCTTATACTTAAGCCCGTTCTACAGTAGCACTAATTCGATAAAAATGTTCCCATATTATGAATGTTCAGCGTTTTCCTGCCTAGTTAGCGTACTACAGGTTTCTACTAGCCTACGAGTAAGTTACTACTAGCCTACGAGTAAGTTACTACTAACTGTCTACGTGCTCATAATGCCTACAAATCACTGTGATTTAAATTCTGTGGAGATAATGTAACGTAAAAAGACTAGTTTCAGACTGCCAAAATGCATTTTTTAATTTGACGTCCGTATTTACTACTAGTTTTCTACCAGAATACCCCTACTATACTACGAGATTACTCCTCCTTCACTACTACTACTAGTTTACTACGAGTTTACCAGTAGTCCCACATTTCCTATGGAAAGTCAGTGAACTTCATTTCCTTCAAGTCTCCCTTTGCAAGCCAACTTAATTTGATGCCGTCGCGCGCGAAATACACTGCGCAAATGAACAGGTTATTTTCGTGCAGGCATCTTGATTACGGTATCAAAATTTTTTGAATTAAATGTTTAGTTTTCTATTTTGTTTTATTTTGCAGACTTTTTTATTGTGTATTCTGGTATCCTTCATGTGTATAGGTTGTAACTCATGTTTTTCAGTCAATGGGAGACTGTGCAGCATCACAGTCAAGGAATAAAATACATTCAATGGATTTCTGAGTAGGTAGGATGGTTTTTTTTGTTTTTATCTCCTTCGTTTCGAAGAGAATGTATAGCTGAGTGAGCAAAAGCGGTGCGATTCTCAAATTCAACCCGAGGGTCATATATTTCCGAAAAAAACTACAAGATTGTGAAGCTGAAATAGAGCTCGTTTGTTTATTTTTTTCCCTGGGTTTTTTAAGTTTGCCGAAGTATGGTTGCTATAAATGCTGGGGTCTAACGCGATATGTGATTGCGGAATTGAACGGTTTTTCTGTGAAATCTGAAAATCATCATTTTTCCGTGTTTAAATATAAAAACTGACTACTCGAATAGTCGGGCCTTTCTAGTAGTGTATCGTAACGAAGTATGAATCCAATGAGGAAATTTCTTAGACCAGTTGGACTGGCCCGTGTCCTTCATAAAATAGTTGATGTAAACATCTGTGTTTTGTTTAAGAAACTTTTCAATTTCTATGATTTAAAGTTCGTTCTAAGCATAACCTTCTATTTACAGAGGGTCATCTCTTTTCTCTTTCGATGTCAGCAATTTCTAGCGATGATGGACTTTTTCGATGAGGGATTGTTTTTCTGGGTCTGGCAGCAATAAGGAGAAGTGAGTGGATATTCCCTTTTCCGTATTAAGGTCAATTGTAGTTAACATCCATCAATATGTAATGTTTGTTTGTTGAGAGGGTTAGCACTATAGATTGGTGAAAAGTATTATTAGTTGATTGTGCGCCGTTTACTGTTGAAAAGCTTTTTTATTTATTCTGAGAAATTTTCGCAAAAAGAGTCAGACGCACCCCACGTTTCTCATTTCATACGTAAATATTAGAGTTGGCACTAACTGTGGTTGAAAACCATTAAATAGCACGGGTATAGCTAATATTATTCGCGAATTCGCGTATGATCATGATCATGAAAAAGTGGGGAAATAGCCAAAGACCTGAGTAGACGGGATGTTTTTTTGCAAAATCTAATCTGGGCCCCGTTTTTTTTCGGAAAATTTCGGACTTAAAGTCATGAACTTGAGGTTTTAAAATTGAAGTTTGGATTCCTTCTTTGAGATAGAAGACTAACCCAGCTGGAGTGTGAGTGTGACTATCAGGCGAGGCTAGCTCAAGTATTTAGGCTGTTTCACGCGGATCATGCTGGCAGTTATGGAAATATATCGTTTAATTTTTCTGGCAGTCAATTTTTGCTATGCTCTTCCGTTAATCGATGTATGACTGTTAGTGTACGGGATCATTTCCTACTGAGTCTTGAATGTTATTTTCCATGATTTGCAGAGGTATCGTTGCCTGTTATCTGGCTTTTGAGCGATTTCAAGAGCAGAACGGTCGTGACAGATAAGGAGGGTCGTCGACTGTAGTACTGAGTATAGGTGAGTGTGGTTTATTGGGTTCTCTCGGGCTATATTGCTATCTTTGTAAATAAATTCTGTGTTTTCAAGTATAGCAGTTAGCTGACTCGAAATACTTTTAAACAGCCAGCTTGCATCCACCTATAAAGTGGTTCGAATAGTCAGAAAAATCCCAAAATGGACCCTGCTTTCGCTAAAATTGGAAGAAATGGTCTAGTTTCGATGCGAAATAATATTGTCTAACGTATTTTGTATTTGGAAAAACAAGCTCTTTCCTGGAGAATAGTCACTCACTGGTGTGCTAGTTCTTTAATTCTTTTTATATCGTTATACATTACTCGAGAGAAACGAGGTTTTACGCTATTAAAATTAAATACCAGCAATCATGAATTCCTGGGCTATTCATACCGTTTATGCTTTGGAACAATCTAGCATCACGTGCACCTCGTACACGAGTTTCTATATTCGTGCACTATTTTAGTTTTTCAAACTGTCGAAATTTTCTTCCCTACATTACATCGTTTTACATATTCTCCAGCCTTCACTCAAGTCCAGCAGCCAGTGCCAGATAGGAACCAGCATATACAACAGACGTGAGTATATATATATTTTTCTTTATTCTCGAAGTGTGTTCCTAAATCTCACTTTTCTGGTTTGGTTTCTTTTCTGAAGTATAGCAGTTTACCTGGCTCAAAAACTTTCTACCAACCAGTTCGTTTACCACAATAAATTAGTTCGAGAGAACCATAAAAGTTTCGAAAAACGGGTGTTATTCTCCCTAAAATTGGGAAGATGGCCTTCTTTGATGTAAAATCCATAATGTCTCACGTATTTGGAACCAAAAAGGAGTTCATTTTTGTGGCATAGTTAACTGTTGTGTACCAGCTCTTCAATTTTTGTTTCCGTTTTAACGTCTCCCGAGAAAACCCGAGGTTTTACGCTATATAAATACCTGCAATCACTAGTTTCAGGACCCGTACTCTCAACAGGGAGGTAGCTCTTATTCTGCCTATGTTCATGACAAGGTATGTTATTTATTTCTCATTTGGTTCGTACCAGGTTGTCAGTTGTGGCCCTTACATGTTCTTCATGTGTTATACCTCGCTTCACAAAGCGCTTCACAGTACGCCGTGGAACATTGGAATTCGTGCTTTCTAAATGGAATAATTCTCGTCCTACCAAATTTTTAATGCTCTAAAGTGGGAAGCAAGAGATGCAAAAAGCCAAATGCTAAAATATATGGTAAATACCAGACTTTCGAATGGTACAAATCGTTACAGAAATCCGACACTTTCCGCACCGAAAGGCGACAGCGCTGGTTCCAACCCACTGCATGGATGATATCAGGACTGTTCAGGACGATTCGGAGAGCGTGATATCACCAATTCACTGCTTTCAATATGTAGTTTATGTTATCTTAATTGTTTATTTTCATTGTTTTACTGCCATGTTTGTCATTTTAGACTGTTACTGTGAATCTTGTTTTCTCGTTTTTGTTTGTTTTGACAGAAAGCAATAAAAATTCTGATCAACGAATACTTGAGTTTGTTTTCTTGCTTGAAAATCGTTCTAGAAACAGGATAAAGTTTCATTTTGTTATTGTTAAGAGGGACGTTTTATACCCTAGTATCGGTAGAGCTGGTTCCCCATTTACCGTTCGCTGAGTGCGCGCACGGAAGTTGCGCGCTAGATGCACTGTAGTCGCACGAAGCGAGGTCTACGAAATTAGTTCGCAACTGCTGGTGCATGCCCCCCGCAACTATCGTGCGCGCACTCAGCGAGATCCTTTCTCAGTCGCAGTTACAGAGAACATTTCATACGGCTATCAAATCTGTTGCTCCCAGCTACAAAAACCTAATACGACAATATATTCTGTGGCGCACAGCCACAAAGACGAATTAACGCGGTTATTGACATTTTGACTTGCAGCTACAAAAAAAAATCATACGGCTATCAAATCTGTTGCTTCCAACTACAAAAACATAATACGACTTTATATTCTGTGGCGCACAGCCACAAAATACAAATTAACGCGGTTATTGACTCTTTGCCTTGCAGTTACAGAGAACATTTCATACGGCTATCAAATCTGTTGCTCCCAGCTACAAAAACCTAATACGACTTTATATTCTGTGGCGCACAGCCACAAAAGACAAATTAACGCGGTTATTACCTCTTTGCCTTGCAGCTACAGAAAAAAGTTTATACGGCTATCAAGTCTGTTGCTCCCAGCTACAAAAACCTAATACGACTTTATATTCTGTGGCGCACAGCCACAAAAGACAAATTAACGCGGTTATTGACTCTTTGCCGTGCAGCTACAGAAAAAAGTTTATATGGCTATCAAGTATGTTGCTCCCAGCTAGAAAAACCTAATACGACAATCTATTCTGTGGCGCACAGCCACAAAATACAAATTATCGCGGTTATCGACTTGTTGGCTTGCAGCTACAGAGAAAAGTTCATACGGCTATCAAGTCTGTTGCTCCCAGCTACAAAAACCTGATACGACAATCTATTCTGTGGCGCACAGCCACAAAGACGAATTAACGCGGTTATTGACATTTTGACTTGCAGCTACAAAAAAAATCATACGGCTATCAAGTCTGTTGCTTCCAACTACAGAAACATGATACGACAATCTATTCTGTGGCGCACAGCCACAAAACACGAAATATCGCGGTTATCGACTTGTTGGCTTGCAGCTACAGAGAAAAGTTCATACGGCTATCAAGTCTGTTGCTCCCAGCTACAAAAACCTGATACGACAATCTATTCTGTGGCGCACAGCCACAAAAGACAAATTAACGCGGTTATTACCTCTTTGCCTTGCAGCTACAGAAAAAAGTTCATACGGCTATCAAATCTGTTGCTCCCAGCTACAAAAACCTAATACGACAATCTATTCTGTGGCGCACAGCCACAAAATACAAATTATCGCGGTTATCGACTTGTTGGCTTGCAGCTACAGAGAAAAGTTCATACGGCTATCAAGTCTGTTGCTCCCAGCTACAAAAACCTGATACGACAATCTATTCTGTGGCGCACAGCCACAAAAGACGAATTAACGCGGTTATTGACTCTTTGCCTCGCAGTTACAGAGAACATTTCATACGGCTATCAAATCTGTTGCTCCCAGCTACAAAAACCTAATACGACAATCTATTCTGTGGCGCACAGCCACAAAGACGAATTAACGCGGTTATTGACATTTTGACTTGCAGCTACAAAAAAAATCATACGGCTATCAAGTCTGTTGCTTCCAACTACAAAAACATAATACGACTTTATATTCTGTGGCGCACAGCCACAAAATACAAATTAACGCGGTTATTGACTCTTTGCCTTGCAGTTACAGAGAACATTTCATACGGCTATCAAATCTGTTGCTCCCAGCTACAAAAACCTAATACGACTTTATATTCTGTGGCGCACAGCCACAAAAGACAAATTAACGCGGTTATTACCTCTTTGCCTTGCAGCTACAGAAAAAAAGTTTATACGGCTATCAAGTCTGTTGCTCCCAGCTACAAAAACCTAATACGACTTTATATTCTGTGGCGCACAGCCACAAAAGACAAACTAATGCGGTTATTGACTCTTTGCCGTGCAGCTACAGAAAAAAGTTTATATGGCTATCAAGTATGTTGTTCCCAGCTAGAAAAACCCAATACAACTATCTATTCTGTGGCACACAGCCACAAAATACGATATAACGCGGTTATCGACTCTTTGCCTTGCAGCTACAGAAAAAAGTTTATACGGCTATCAAGTCTGTTGCTCATGGCTACAAAAACCTAATACGACTTTATATCCTGTGGCGCACAGCCACAAAAGACAAATTAACGCGGTTATTACCTCTTTGCCTTGCAGCTACAGAAAAAAGTTCATACGGCTATCAAGTCTGTTGCTCCCAGCTACAAAAACCTGATACGACAATCTATTCTGTGGCGCACAGCCACAAAGACGAATTAACGCGGTTATTGACATTTTGACTTGCAGCTACAAAAAAAAATCATACGGCTATCAAGTCTGTTGCTTCCAACTACAAAAACATAATACGACTTTATATTCTGTAGCGCACAGCCACAAAATACAAATTAACGCGGTTATTGACTCTTTGCCTTGCAGTTACAGAGAACATTTCATACGGCTATCAAATCTGTTGCTCCCAGCTACAAAAACCTAATACGACTTTATATTCTGTGGCGCACAGCCACAGAAGACAAATTAACGCGGTTATTACCTCTTTGCCTTGCGGCTACAGAAAAAAAGTTTATACGGCTATCAAGTCTGTTGCTCCCAGCTACAAAAACCTAATACGACTTTATATTCTGTGGCGCACAGCCACAAAAGACAAATTAACGCGGTTATTGACTCTTTGCCGTGCAGCTACAGAAAAAAGTTTATATGGCTATCAAGTATGTTGCTCCCAGCTAGAAAAACCCAATACAACTATCTATTCTGTGGCACACAGCCACAAAATACGATATAACGCGGTTATCGACTCTTTGCCTTGCAGCTACAGAAAAAAGTTTATACGGCTATCAAGTCTGTTGCTCATGGCTACACAAACCTAATACGACTTTATATCCTGTGGCGCACAGCCACAAAAGACAAATTAACGCGGTTATTACCTCTTTGCCTTGCAGCTACAGAAAAAAGTTCATACGGCTATCAAGTCTGTTGCTCCCAGCTACAAAAACCTGATACGACAATCTATTCTGTGGCGCACAGCCACAAAAGACAAATTAACGCGGTTATTGACTCTTTGCCGTGCAGCTACAGAAAAAGTTTATATGGCTATCAAGTATGTTGCTCCCAGCTAGAAAAACCCAATACAACTATCTATTCTGTGGCACACAGCCACAAAATACGATATAACGCGGTTATCGACTCTTTGCCTTGCAGCTACAGAAAAAAGTTCATACGGCTATCAAGTCTGTTGCTCCCAGCTACAAAAACCTAATACGACTTTATATTCTGTGGCGCACAGCCACAAACGACAAATTAACGCGGTTATTACCTCTTTGCCTTGCAGCTACAGAAAAAAAGTTTATACGGCTATCAAGTCTGTTGCTCCCAGCTACAAAAACCTAATACGACTTTAAATTCTGTGGCGCACAGCCACAAAAGACAAATTAACGCGGTTATTGACTCTTTGCCGTGCAGCTACAGAAAAAAGTTTATATGGCTATCAAGTATGTTGTTCCCAGCTAGAAAAACCCAATACAACTATCTATTCTGTGGCACACAGCCACAAAATACGATATAACGCGGTTATCGACTCTTTGCCTTGCAGCTACAGAAAAAAGTTTATACGGCTATCAAGTCTGTTGCTCATGGCTACAAAAACCTAATACGACTTTATATCCTGTGGCGCACAGCCACAAAAGACAAATTAACGCGGTTATTACCTCTTTGCCTTGCAGCTACAGAAAAAAGTTCATACGGCTATCAAGTCTGTTGCTCCCAGCTACAAAAACCTGATACGACAATCTATTCTGTGGCGCACAGCCACAAAGACGAATTAACGCGGTTATTGACATTTTGACTTGCAGCTACAAAAAAATCATACGGCTATCAAGTCTGTTGCTTCCAACTACAGAAACATAATACGACAATCTATTCTGTGGCGCACAGCCACAAAACACGAAATATCGCGGTTATCGACTTGTTGGCTTGCAGCTACAGAGAAAAGTTCATACGGCTATCAAGTCTGTTGCTCCCAGCTACAAAAACCTGATACGACAATCTATTCTGTGGCGCACAGCCACAAAAGACAAATTAACGCGGTTATTACCTCTTTGCCTTGCAGCTACAGAAAAAAAGTTTATACGGCTATCAAGTCTGTTGCTCCCAGCTACAAAAACCTAATACGACTTTATATTCTGTGGCGCACAGCCACAAAAGACAAATTAACGCGGTTATTGACTCTTTGCCGTGCAGCTACAGAAAAAAGTTTATATGGCTATCAAGTATGTTGTTCCCAGCTAGAAAAACCCAATACAACTATCTATTCTGTGGCACACAGCCACAAAATACGATATAACGCGGTTATCGACTCTTTGCCTTGCAGCTACAGAAAAAAGTTTATACGGCTATCAAGTCTGTTGCTCATGGCTACAAAAACCTAATACGACTTTATATCCTGTGGCGCACAGCCACAAAAGACAAATTAACGCGGTTATTACCTCTTTGCCTTGCAGCTACAGAAAAAAGTTTATACGGCTATCAAGTCTGTTGCTCCCAGCTACAAAAACCTGATACGACAATCTATTCTGTGGCGCACAGCCACAAAGACGAATTAACGCGGTTATTGACATTTTGACTTGCAGCTACAAAAAAATCATACGGCTATCAAGTCTGTTGCTTCCAACTACAGAAACATAATACGACAATCTATTCTGTGGCGCACAGCCACAAAACACGAAATATCGCGGTTATCGACTTGTTGGCTTGCAGCTACAGAGAAAAGTTCATACGGCTATCAAGTCTGTTGCTCCCAGCTACAAAAACCTGATACGACAATCTATTCTGTGGCGCACAGCCACAAAAGACAAATTAACGCGGTTATTACCTCTTTGCCTTGCAGCTACAGAAAAAAGTTCATACGGCTATCAAATCTGTTGCTCCCAGCTACAAAAACCTGATACGACAATCTATTCTGTGGCGCACAGCCACAAAGACGAATTAACGCGGTTATTGACTCTTTGCCGTGCAGCTACAGAAAAAAGTTTATATGGCTATCAAGTATGTTGTTCCCAGCTAGAAAAACCCAATACAACTATCTATTCTGTGGCACACAGCCACAAAATACGATATAACGCGGTTATCGACTCTTTGCCTTGCAGCTACAGAAAAAAGTTTATACGGCTATCAAGTCTGTTGCTCATGGCTACAAAAACCTAATACGACTTTATATCCTGTGGCGCACAGCCACAAAAGACAAATTAACGCGGTTATTACCTCTTTGCCTTGCAGCTACAGAAAAAAGTTCATACGGCTATCAAGTCTGTTGCTCCCAGCTACAAAAACCTGATACGACAATCTATTCTGTGGCGCACAGCCACAAAGACGAATTAACGCGGTTATTGACATTTTGACTTGCAGCTACAAAAAAAATCATACGGCTATCAAGTCTGTTGCTTCCAACTACAGAAACATAATACGACAATCTATTCTGTGGCGCACAGCCACAAAACACGAAATATCGCGGTTATCGACTTGTTGGCTTGCAGCTACAGAGAAAAGTTCATACGGCTATCAAGTCTGTTGCTCCCAGCTACAAAAAACTGATACGACAATCTATTCTGTGGCGCACAGCCACAAAAGACAAATTAACGCGGTTATTACCTCTTTGCCTTGCAGCTACAGAAAAAAGTTCATACGGCTATCAAATCTGTTGCTCCCAGCTACAAAAACCTAATACGACAATCTATTCTGTGGCGCACAGCCACAAAGACGAATTAACGCGGTTATTGACATTTTGACTTGCAGCTACAAAAAAAAATCATACGGCTATCAAGTCTGTTGCTTCCAACTACAAAAACATAATACGACTTTATATTCTGTGGCGCACAGCCACAAAATACAAATTAACGCGGTTATTGACTCTTTGCCTTGCAGTTACAGAGAACATTTCATACGGCTATCAAATCTGTTGCTCCCAGCTACAAAAACCTAATACGACTTTATATTCTGTGGCGCACAGCCACAAAAGACAAATTAACGCGGTTATTACCTCTTTGCCTTGCAGCTACAGAAAAAAAGTTTATACGGCTACCAAGTCTGTTGCTCCCAGCTACAAAAACCTAATACGACTTCATATTCTGTGGCGCACAGCCACAAAAGACAAATTAATGCGGTTATTGACTCTTTGCCGTGCAGCTACAGAAAAAAGTTTATATGGCTATCAAGTATGTTGTTCCCAGCTAGAAAAACCCAATACAACTATATATTCTGTGGCACACAGCCACAAAATACGATATAACGCGGTTATCGACTCTTTGCCTTGCAGCTACAGAAAAAAGTTTATACGGCTATCAAGTCTGTTGCTCATGGCTACAAAAACCTAATACGACTTTATATCCTGTGGCGCACAGCCACAAAGGACAAATTAACGCGGTTATTACCTCTTTGCCTTGCAGCTACAGAAAAAAGTTCATACGGCTATCAAGTCTGTTGCTCCCAGCTACAAAAACCTGATACGACAATCTATTCTGTGGCGCACAGCCGCAAAGACGAATTAACGCGGTTATTGACATTTTGACTTGCAGCTACAAAAAAAAATCATACGGCTATCAAGTCTGTTGCTTCCAACTACAAAAACATAATACGACTTTATATTCTGTAGCGCACAGCCACAAAATACAAATTAACGCGGTTATTGACTCTTTGCCTTGCAGTTACAGAGAACATTTCATACGGCTATCAAATCTGTTGCTCCCAGCTACAAAAACCTAATACGACTTTATATTCTGTGGCGCACAGCCACAAAAGACAAATTAACGCGGTTATTACCTCTTTGCCTTGCAGCTACAGAAAAAAAGTTTATACGGCTATCAAGTCTGTTGCTCCCAGCTACAAAAACCTAATACGACTTTATATTCTGTGGCGCACAGCCACAAAAGACAAATTAACGCGGTTATTGACTCTTTGCCGTGCAGCTACAGAAAAAAGTTTATATGGCTATCAAGTATGTTGCTCCCAGATAGAAAAACCCAATACAACTATCTATTCTGTGGCACACAGCCACAAAATACGAAATATCGCGGTTATCGACTTGTTGGCTTGCAGCTACAGAGAAAAGTTCATACGGCTATCAAGTCTGTTGCTCCCAGCTACAAAAACCTGATACGACAATCTATTCTGTGGCGCACAGCCACAAAAGACAAATTAACGCGGTTATTACTTCTTTGCCTTGCAGCTACAGAAAAAAGTTTATACGGCCATCAAGTCTGTTGCTCCCAGCTACAAAAACCTAATACGACTTTATATTCTGTGGCGCACAGCCACAAAAGACAAATTAACGCGGTTATTGACTCTTTGCCGTGCAGCTACAGGAAAAAGGTTATACGGCTACCAAGTATGTTGCTCCCAGCTACAAAAACCTAATACGACTATCTATTCTGTGGCGCACAGCCACAAAATACGAATTGACGCGGTTATCGACTCTTTGCCTTGCAGCTACAGAGAACAGTTCATACGGCTATCAAATCTGTTGCTCCCAGCTACAAAAACCTAATACGACAATCTATTCTGTGGCGCACAGCCACAAAATACAAATTATCGCGGTTATCGACTTGTTGGCTTGCAGCTACAGAGAAAAGTTCATACGGCTATCAAGTCTGTTGCTCCCACCTACAAAAACCTAATACGACTATATATTCTGTAGCGCACAGCCACAAAATACAAATTAACGCGGTTATTGACTCTTTGCCTTGCAGCTACAGAAAAAAGTTTATACGGCTATCAAGTCTGTTGCTCATGGCTACAAAAACCTAATACGACTTCATATTCTGTGGCGCACAGCCACAAAATACAAATTATCGCGGTTATCGACTTGTTGGCTTGCAGCTACAGAGAAAAGTTCATACGGCTATCAAGTATGTTGTTCCCAGCTAGAAAAACCCAATACAACTATATATTCTGTGGCACACAGCCACAAAATACGATATAACGCGGTTATCGACTCTTTGCCTTGCAGCTACAGAAAAAAGTTTATACGGCTATCAAGTCTGTTGCTCATGGCTACAAAAACCTAATACGACTTTATATCCTGTGGCGCACAGCCACAAAGGACAAATTAACGCGGTTATTACCTCTTTGCCTTGCAGCTACAGAAAAAAGTTCATACGGCTATCAAGTCTGTTGCTCCCAGCTACAAAAACCTGATACGACAATCTATTCTGTGGCGCACAGCCACAAAGACGAATTAACGCGGTTATTGACATTTTGACTTGCAGCTACAAAAAAAAATCATACGGCTATCAAGTCTGTTGCTTCCAACTACAAAAACATAATACGACTTTATATTCTGTAGCGCACAGCCACAAAATACAAATTAACGCGGTTATTGACTCTTTGCCTTGCAGTTACAGAGAACATTTCATACGGCTATCAAATCTGTTGCTCCCAGCTACAAAAACCTAATACGACTTTATATTCTGTGGCGCACAGCCACAAAAGACAAATTAACGCGGTTATTACCTCTTTGCCTTGCAGCTACAGAAAAAAAGTTTATACGGCTATCAAGTCTGTTGCTCCCAGCTACAAAAACCTAATACGACTTTATATTCTGTGGCGCACAGCCACAAAAGACAAATTAACGCGGTTATTGACTCTTTGCCGTGCAGCTACAGAAAAAAGTTTATATGGCTATCAAGTATGTTGCTCTCAGATAGAAAAACCCAATACAACTATCTATTCTGTGGCACACAGCCACAAAATACGAAATATCGCGGTTATCGACTTGTTGGCTTGCAGCTACAGAGAAAAGTTCATACGGCTATCAAGTCTGTTGCTCCCAGCTACAAAAACCTGATACGACAATCTATTCTGTGGCGCACAGCCACAAAAGACAAATTAACGCGGTTATTACTTCTTTGCCTTGCAGCTACAGAAAAAAGTTTATACGGCCATCAAGTCTGTTGCTCCCAGCTACAAAAACCTAATACGACTTTATATTCTGTGGCGCACAGCCACAAAAGACAAATTAACGCGGTTATTGACTCTTTGCCGTGCAGCTACAGGAAAAAGGTTATACGGCTACCAAGTATGTTGCTCCCAGCTACAAAAACCTAATACGACTATCTATTCTGTGGCGCACAGCCACAAAATACGAATTGACGCGGTTATCGACTCTTTGCCTTGCAGCTACAGAGAACAGTTCATACGGCTATCAAATCTGTTGCTCCCAGCTACAAAAACCTAATACGACAATCTATTCTGTGGCGCACAGCCACAAAATACAAATTATCGCGGTTATCGACTTGTTGGCTTGCAGCTACAGAGAAAAGTTCATACGGCTATCAAGTCTGTTGCTCCCACCTACAAAAACCTAATACGACTATATATTCTGTGGCGCACAGCCACAAAAGACGAATTAACGCGGTTATTGACTCTTTGCCTCGCAGTTACAGAGAACATTTCATACGGCTATCAAATCTGTTGCTCCCAGCTACAAAAACCTAATACGACAATCTATTCTGTGGCGCACAGCCACAAAGACGAATTAACGCGGTTATTGACATTTTGACTTGCAGCTACAAAAATAATCATACGGCTATCAAGTCTGTTGCTTCCAACTACAAAAACATAATACGACTTTATATTCTGTGGCGCACAGCCACAAAATACAAATTAACGCGGTTATTGACTCTTTGCCTTGCAGTTACAGAGAACATTTCATACGGCTATCAAATCTGTTGCTCCCAGCTACAAAAACCTAATACGACTTTATATTCTGTGGCGCACAGCCACAAAAGACAAATTAACGCGGTTATTACCTCTTTGCCTTGCAGCTACAGAAAAAAATGTTTATACGGCTATCAAGTCTGTTGCTCCCAGCTACAAAAACCTAATACGACTTTATATTCTGTGGCGCACAGCCACAAAAGACAAATTAACGCGGTTATTGACTCTTTGCCGTGCAGCTACAGAAAAAAGTTTATATGGCTATCAATTATGTTGCTCCCAGCTAGAAAAACCCAATACAACTATCTATTCTGTGGCACACAGCCACAAAATACGATATAACGCGGTTATCGACTCTTTGCCTTGCAGCTACAGAAAAAAGTTTATACGGCTATCAAGTCTGTTGCTCATGGCTACAAAAACCTAATACGACTTTATATCCTGTGGCGCACAGCCACAAAAGACAAATTAACGCGGTTATTACCTCTTTGCCTTGCAGCTACAGAAAAAAGTTCATACGGCTATCAAGTCTGTTGCTCCCAGCTACAAAAACCTAATACGACTTTATATTCTGTGGCGCACAGCCACAAAAGACAAATTAACGCGGTTATTGACTCTTTGCCGTGCAGCTACAGGAAAAAGGTTATACGGCTATCAAGTATGTTGCTCCCAGCTACAAAAACCTGATACGACTATCTATTCTGTGGCGCACAGCCACAAAATACGAATTAACGCGGTTATCGACTCTTTGCCTTGCAGCTACAGAGAACAGTTCATACGGCTATCAAATCTGTCGCTCCCAGCTACAAAAACCTAATACGACAATCTATTCTGTGGCGCACAGCCACAAAACACGAAATATCGCGGTTATCGACTTGTTGGCTTGCAGCTACAGAGAAAAGTTCATACGGCTATCAAGTATGTTGCTCCCAGCTACAAAAACCTGATACGACAATATATTCTGTGGCGCACAGCCACAAAAGACACATTAACGCGGTTATTACTTCTTTGCCTTGCAGCTACAGAAAAAAGTTCATACGGCCATCAAGTCTGTTGCTCCCAGCTACAAAAACCTAATACGACTTCATATTCTGTGGCGCACAGCCACAAAAGACGAATTAACGCGGTTATTGACTCTTTGCCGTGCAGCTACAGGAAAAAGGTTATACGGCTACCAAGTATGTTGCTCCCAGCTACAAAAACCTAATACGACTATCTATTCTGTGGCGCACAGCCACAAAATACGAATTGACGCGGTTATCGACTCTTTGCCTTGCAGCTACAGAGAACAGTTCATACGGCTATCAAATCTGTTGCTCCCAGCTACAAAAACCTAATACGACAATCTATTCTGTGGCGCACAGCCACAAAATACAAATTATCGCGGTTATCGACTTGTTGGCTTGCAGCTACAGAGAAAAGTTCATACGGCTATCAAGTCTGTTGCTCCCAGCTACAAAACCCTAATACGACTATATGTTCTGTGGCGCACAGCCACAAAAGACGAATTAACGCGGTTATTGACTCTTTGCCTCGCAGTTACAGAGAACATTTCATACGGCTATCAAATCTGTTGCTCCCAGCTACAAAAACCTAATACGACTTTATATTCTGTGGCGCACAGCCACAAAAGACAAATTAACGCGGTTATTGACTCTTTGCCGTGCAGCTACAGAAAAAAGTTTATATGGCTATCAAGTATGTTGCTCCCAGCTAGAAAAACCCAATACAACTATCTATTCTGTGGCACACAGCCACAAAATACGATATAACGCGGTTATCGACTCTTTGCCTTGCAGCTACAGAAAAAAGTTTATACGGCTATCAAGTCTGTTGCTCATGGCTACAAAAACCTAATACGACTTTATATCCTGTGGCGCACAGCCACAAAAGACAAATTAACGCGGTTATTACCTCTTTGCCTTGCAGCTACAGAAAAAAGTTCATACGGCTATCAAGTCTGTTGCTCCCAGCTACAAAAACCTAATACGACTTTATATTCTGTGGCGCACAGCCACAAAAGACGAATTAACGCGGTTATTGACTCTTTGCCGTGCAGCTACAGGAAAAAGGTTATACGGCTACCAAGTATGTTGCTCCCAGCTACAAAAACCTAATACGACTATCTATTCTGTGGCGCACAGCCACAAAATACGAATTGACGCGGTTATCGGCTCTTTGCCTTGCAGCTACAGAGAACAGTTCATACGGCTATCAAATCTGTTGCTCCCAGCTACAAAAACCTAATACGACAATCTATTCTGTGGCGCACAGCCACAAAATACAAATTATCGCGGTTATCGACTTGTTGGCTTGCAGCTACAGAGAAAAGTTCATACGGCTATCAAGTCTGTTGCTCCCAGCTACAAAAACCTGATACGACAATATATTCTGTGGCGCACAGCCACAAAAGACAAATTAACGCGGTTATTACTTCTTTGCCTTGCAGCTACAGAAAAAAGTTCATACGGCCATCAAGTCTGTTGCTCCCAGCTACAAAAACCTAATACGACTTCATATTCTGTGGCGCACAGCCACAAAAGACGAATTAACGCGGTTATTGACTCTTTGCCGTGCAGCTACAGGAAAAAGGTTATACGGCTACCAAGTATGTTGCTCCCAGCTACAAAAACCTAATACGACTATCTATTCTGTGGCGCACAGCCACAAAATACGAATTGACGCGGTTATCGACTCTTTGCCTTGCAGCTACAGAGAACAGTTCATACGGCTATCAAATCTGTTGCTCCCAGCTACAAAAACCTAATACGACAATCTATTCTGTGGCGCACAGCCACAAAAGACAAATTAACGCGGTTATTGACTCTTTGCCGTGCAGCTACAGAAAAAAGTTTATATGGCTATCAAGTATGTTGCTCCCAGCTAGAAAAACCCAATACAACTATCTATTCTGTGGCACACAGCCACAAAATACGATATAACGCGGTTATCGACTCTTTGCCTTGCAGCTACAGAAAAAAGTTTATACGGCTATCAAGTCTGTTGCTCATGGCTACAAAAACCTAATACGACTTTATATCCTGTGGCGCACAGCCACAAAAGACAAATTAACGCGGTTATTACCTCTTTGCCTTGCAGCTACAGAAAAAAGTTCATACGGCTATCAAGTCTGTTGCTCCCAGCTACAAAAACCTAATACGACTTTATATTCTGTGGCGCACAGCCACAAAAGACGAATTAACGCGGTTATTGACTCTTTGCCGTGCAGCTACAGGAAAAAGGTTATACGGCTACCAAGTATGTTGCTCCCAGCTACAAAAACCTAATACGACTATCTATTCTGTGGCGCACAGCCACAAAATACGAATTGACGCGGTTATCGGCTCTTTGCCTTGCAGCTACAGAGAACAGTTCATACGGCTATCAAATCTGTTGCTCCCAGCTACAAAAACCTAATACGACAATCTATTCTGTGGCGCACAGCCACAAAATACAAATTATCGCGGTTATCGACTTGTTGGCTTGCAGCTACAGAGAAAAGTTCATACGGCTATCAAGTCTGTTGCTCCCAGCTACAAAAACCTGATACGACAATATATTCTGTGGCGCACAGCCACAAAAGACAAATTAACGCGGTTATTACTTCTTTGCCTTGCAGCTACAGAAAAAAGTTCATACGGCCATCAAGTCTGTTGCTCCCAGCTACAAAAACCTAATACGACTTCATATTCTGTGGCGCACAGCCACAAAAGACGAATTAACGCGGTTATTGACTCTTTGCCGTGCAGCTACAGGAAAAAGGTTATACGGCTACCAAGTATGTTGCTCCCAGCTACAAAAACCTAATACGACTATCTATTCTGTGGCGCACAGCCACAAAATACGAATTGACGCGGTTATCGACTCTTTGCCTTGCAGCTACAGAGAACAGTTCATACGGCTATCAAATCTGTTGCTCCCAGCTACAAAAACCTAATACGACAATCTATTCTGTGGCGCACAGCCACAAAATACAAATTATCGCGGTTATCGACTTGTTGGCTTGCAGCTACAGAGAAAAGTTCATACGGCTATCAAGTCTGTTGCTCCCAGCTACAAAACCCTAATACGACTATATATTCTGTGGCGCACAGCCACAAAAGACGAATTAACGCGGTTATTGACTCTTTGCCGTGCAGCTACAGAAAAAAGTTTATATGGCTATCAAGTATGTTGCTCCCAGCTAGAAAAACCCAATACAACTATCTATTCTGTGGCACACAGCCACAAAATACGATATAACGCGGTTATCGACTCTTTGCCTTGCAGCTACAAAAAAAAGTTTATACGGCTATCAAGTCTGTTGCTCATGGCTACAAAAACCTAATACGACTTTATATCCTATGGCGCACAGCCACAAAAGACAAATTAACGCGGTTATTACCTCTTTGCCTTGCAGCTACAGAAAAAAGTTCATACGGCTATCAAGTCTGTTGCTCATGGCTACAAAAACCTAATACGACTTTATATCCTATGGCGCACAGCCATAAAAGACAAATTAACGCGGTTATTACCTCTTTGCCTTGCAGCTACAGAAACAAGTTCATACGGCTATCAAGTCTGTTGCTCCCAGCTACAAAAACCTGATACGACAATCTATTCTGTGGCGCACAGCCACAAAAGACAAATTAACGCGGTTATTACCTCTTTGCCTTGCAGCTACAGAAAAAAGTTCATACGGCTATCAAGTCTGTTGCTCCCAGCTACAAAAACCTGATACGACAATCTATTCTGTGGCGCACAGCCACAAAAGACAAATTAACGCGGTTATTACCTCTTTGCCTTGCAGCTACAGAAAAAAGTTTATACGGCTATCAAGTCTGTTGCTCCCAGCTACAAAAACCTAATACGACTTTATATTCTGTGGCGCACAGCCACAAAAGACAAATTAACGCGGTTATTGACTCTTTGCCGTGCAGCTACAGGAAAAAGGTTATACGGCTATCAAATATGTTGCTCCCAGCTACAAAAACCTAATACGACTCTATATTCTGTGGCGCACAGTTACAAAAGACAAATTAACGCGGATATTGACTCTTTGCCGTGCAGCTACAGGAAAAAGGTTATACGGCTATCAAGTATGTTGCTCCCAGCTAAAAAACCTAATACGACTATCTATTCTGTGGCGCACAGCCACAGAATACGAATTAACGCGGTTATCGACTCTTTGCCTTGCAGCTACAGAGAACAGTTCATACGGCTATCAAGTCTGTTGCTCCCAGCTACAAAAACCTAATACGACTATATATTCTGTGGCGCACAGCCACAAAAGACGAATTAACGCGGTTATTGACTCTTTGCCTCGCAGTTACAGAGAATATTTCATACGGCTATCAAATCTGTTGCTCCCAGCTACAAAAACCTAATACGACAATCTATTCTGTGGCGCACAGCCACAAAAGACAAATTAACGCGGTTATTGACTCTTTGCCGTGCAGCTACAGAAAAAAATTCATACGGCTATCAAGTCTGTTGCTCCCAGCTACGAAAACCTAATACGACTCTATATTCTGTGGCGCACAGTTACAAAAGACAAATTAACGCGGATATTGACTCTTTGCCGTGCAGCTACAGGAAAAAGGTTATACGGCTATCAAGTATGTTGCTCCCAGCTAAAAAACCTAATACGACTATCTATTCTGTGGCGCACAGCCACAGAATACGAATTAACGCGGTTATCGACTCTTTGCCTTGCAGCTACAGAGAACAGTTCATACGGCTATCAAGTCTGTTGCTCCCAGCTACAAAAACCTAATACGACTATATATTCTGTGGCGCACAGCCACAAAAGACGAATTAACGCGGTTATTGACTCTTTGCCTCGCAGTTACAGAGAATATTTCATACGGCTATCAAATCTGTTGCTCCCAGCTACAAAAACCTAATACGACAATCTATTCTGTGGCGCACAGCCACAAAAGACAAATTAACGCGGTTATTGACTCTTTGCCGTGCAGCTACAGGAAAAAGGTTATACGGCTACCAAGTATGTTGCTCCCAGCTACAAAAACCTAATACGACTATATATTCTGTGGCGCACAGCCACAAAATACGAATTGACGCGGTTATCGACTCTTTGCCTTGCAGCTACAGAGAACAGTTCATACGGCTATCAAATCTGTTGCTCCCAGCTACAAAAACCTAGTACGACAATCTATTCTGTGGCGCACACAAAATACAAATTATCGCGGTTATCGACTTGTTGGCTTGCAGCTACAGAGAAAAGTTCATACGGCTATCAAGTTTGTTGCTCCCAGCTACAAAAACCTAATACGACTATATATTCTGTGGCGCACAGCCACAAAAGACGAATTAACGCGGTTATTGACTCTTTGCCTCGCAGTTACAGAGAACATTTCATACGGCTATCAAATCTGTTGCTCCCAGCTACAAAAACCTAATACGACAATCTTTTCTGAGGCGCACAGCCACAAAGACGAATTAACGCGGTTATTGACATTTTGACTTGCAGCTACAAAAAAAAAATCATACGGCTATCAAGTCTGTTGCTTCCAACTACAAAAACATAATACGACTTTATATTCTGTGGCGCACAGCCACAAAATACAAATTAACGCGGTTATTGACTCTTTGCCTTGCAGTTACAGAGAACATTTCATACGGCTATCAAATCTGTTGCTCCCAGCTACAAAAACCTAATACGACTTTATATTCTGTGGCGCACAGCCACAAAAGACAAATTAACGCGGTTATTACCTCTTTGCCTTGCAGCTACAGAAAAAAAGTTTATACGGCTATCAAGTCTGTTGCTCCCAGCTACAAAAACCTAATACGACAATCTATTCTGTGGCGCACAGCCACAAAAGACAAATTAACGCGGTTATTGACTCTTTGCCGTGCAGCTACAGGAAAAAGGTTATACGGCTATCAAGTATGTTGCTCCCAGCTACAAAAACCTAATACTATTCTGTGGCGCACAGCCACAAAATACGAATTAACGCGGTTATCGACTCTTTGCCTTGCAGCTACAGAGAACAGTCCATACGGCTATCAAATCTGTTGCTCCCAGCTACAAAAACCTAATACGACAATCTATTCTGTGGCGCACAGCCACAAAATACAAATTATCGCGGTTATCGACTTGTTGGCTTGCAGCTACAGAGAAAAGTTCATACGGCTATCAAGTCTGTTGCTCCCAGCTACAAAACCCTAATACGACTATATATTCTGTGGCGCACAGCCACAAAAGACGAATTAACGCGGTTATTGACTCTTTGCCTCGCAGTTACAGAGAACATTTCATACGGCTATCAAATCTGTTGCTCCCAGCTACAAAAACCTAATACGACTTTATATTCTGTGGCGCACAGCCACAAAAGACAAATTAACGCGGTTATTATCTCTTTGCCTTGCAGCTACAGAAAAAAAGTTTATACGGCTATCAAGTCTGTTGCTCCCAGCTACAAAAACCTAATACGACTTTATATTCTGTGGCGCACAGCCACAAAAGACAAATTAACGCGGTTATTGACTCTTTGCCGTGCAGCTACAGAAAAAAGTTTATATGGCTATCAAGTATGTTGCTCCCAGCTAGAAAAACCCAATACATCTATCTATTCTGTGGCACACAGCCACAAAATACGATATAACGCGGTTATCGACTCTTTGCCTTGCAGCTACAAAAAAAGTTTATACGGCTATCAAGTCTGTTGCTCATGGCTACAAAAACCTAATACGACTTTATATCCTATGGCGCACAGCCACAAAAGACAAATTAACGCGGTTATTACCTCTTTGCCTTGCAGCTACAGAAAAAAGTTCATACGGCTATCAAGTCTGTTGCTCCCAGCTACAAAAACCTGATACGACAATCTATTTTGTGGCGCACAGCCACAAAAGACAAATTAACGCGGTTATTACCTCTTTGCCTTGCAGCTACAGAAAAAAGTTCATACGGCTATCAAGTCTGTTGCTCCCAGCTACAAAAACCTGATACGACAATCTATTCTGTGGCGCACAGCCACAAAAGACAAATTAACGCGGTTATTACCTCTTTGCCTTGCAGCTACAGAAAAAAGTTCATACGGCTATCAAGTCTGTTGCTCCCAGCTACAAAAACCTAATACGACTTTATATTCTGTGGCGCACAGCCACAAAAGACAAATTAACGCGGTTATTGACTCTTTGCCGTGCAGCTACAGGAAAAAGGTTATACGGCTATCAAATATGTTGCTCCCAGCTACAAAAACCTAATACGACTATCTATTCTGTGGCGCACAGCCACAAAATACGAATTATCGCGGTTATCGACTTGTTGGCTTGCAGCTACAGAGAAAAGTTCATACGGCTATCAAGTTTGTTGCTCCCAGCTACAAAAACCTAATACGACCATATATTCTGTGGCGCACAGCCACAAAAGACGAATTAACGCGGTTATTGACTCTTTGCCTCGCAGTTACAGAGAACATTTCATACGGCTATCAAATCTGTTGCTCCCAGCTACAAAAACCTAATACGACAATCTATTCTGAGGCGCACACAAAATACAAATTATCGCGGTTATCGACTTGTTGGCTTGCAGCTACAGAGAAAAGTTCATACGGCTATCAAGTTTGTTGCTCCCAGCTACAAAAACCTAATACGACTATATATTCTGTGGCGCACAGCCACAAAAGACGAATTAACGCGGTTATTGACTCTTTGCCTCGCAGTTACAGAGAACATTTCATACGGCTATCAAATCTGTTGCTCCCAGCTACAAAAACCTAATACGACAATCTATTCTGAGGCGCACAGCCACAAAGACGAATTAACGCGGTTATTGACATTTTGACTTGCAGCTACAAAAAAAAATCATACGGCTATCAAGTCTGTTGCTTCCAACTACAAAAACATAATACGACTTTATATTCTGTGGCGCACAGCCACAAAATACAAATTAACGCGGTTATTGACTCTTTGCCTTGCAGTTACAGAGAACATTTCATACGGCTATCAAATCTGTTGCTCCCAGCTACAAAAACCTAATACGACTTTATATTCTGTGGCGCACAGCCACAAAAGACCAATTAACGCGGTTATTACCTCTTTGCCTTGCAGCTACAGAAAAAAGTTTATACGGCTATCAAGTCTGTTGCTCCCAGCTACAAAAACCTAATACGACAATCTATTCTGTGGCGCACAGCCACAAAATACGAATTTACGCGGTTATCGACTTGTTGGCTGGCAGCTACAGAGAAAAGTTCATACGGCTATCAAGTCTGTTGCTCCCAGCTACAAAAACCTGATACGACAATCTATTCTGTGGCGCACAGCCACAAAAGACAAATTAACGCGGTTATTACCTCTTTGCCTTGCAGCTACAGAAAAAAGTTCATACGGCTATCAAGTCTGTTGCTCCCAGCTACGAAAACCTAATTCGACTTTATATTCTGTGGCGCACAGCCACAAAAGACAAATTAACGCGGTTATTGACTCTTTGCCGTGCAGCTACAGGAAAAAGGTTATACGGCTATCACGTATGTTGCTCCCAGCTACAAAAACCTAATACTATTCTGTGGCGCACAGCCACAAAATACGAATTAACGCGGTTATCGACTCTTTGCCTTGCAGCTACAGAGAACAGTCCATACGGCTATCAAATCTGTTGCTCCCAGCTACAAAAACCTAATACGACAATCTATTCTGTGGCGCACAGCCACAAAATACAAATTATCGCGGTTATCGACTTGTTGGCTTGCAGCTACAGAGAAAAGTTCATACGGCTATCAAGTCTGTTGCTCCCAGCTACAAAACCCTAATACGACTATATATTCTGTGGCGCACAGCCACAAAAGACGAATTAACGCGGTTATTGACTCTTTGCCTCGCAGTTATAGAGAACATTTCATACGGCTATCAAATCTGTTGCTCCCAGCTACAAAAACCTAATACGACTTTATATTCTGTGGCGCACAGCCACAAAAGACAAATTAACGCGGTTATTATCTCTTTGCCTTGCAGCTACAGAAAAAAAGTTTATACGGCTATCAAGTCTGTTGCTCCCAGCTACAAAAACCTAATACGACTTTATATTCTGTGGCGCACAGCCACAAAAGACAAATTAACGCGGTTATTGACTCTTTGCCGTGCAGCTACAGAAAAAAGTTTATATGGCTATCAAGTATGTTGCTCCCAGCTACAAAAACCTAATACGACTTTATATTCTGTGGCGCACAGCCACAAAAGACAAATTAACGCGGTTATTATCTCTTTGCCTTGCAGCTACAGAAAAAAAGTTTATACGGCTATCAAGTCTGTTGCTCCCAGCTACAAAAACCTAATACGACTATATATTCTGTGGCGCACAGCCACAAAAGACGAATTAACGCGGTTATTGACTCTTTGCCTCGCAGTTACAGAGAACATTTCATACGGCTATCAAATCTGTTGCTCCCAGCTACAAAAACCTAATACGACTTTATATTCTGTGGCGCACAGCCACAAAAGACAAATTAACGCGGTTATTATCTCTTTGCCTTGCAGCTACAGAAAAAAAGTTTATACGGCTATCAAGTCTGTTGCTCCCAGCTACAAAAACCTAATACGACTTTATATTCTGTGGCGCACAGCCACAAAAGACAAATTAACGCGGTTATTGACTCTTTGCCGTGCAGCTACAGAAAAAAGTTTATATGGCTATCAAGTATGTTGCTCCCAGCTAGAAAAACCCAATACAACTATCTATTCTGTGGCACACAGCCACAAAATACGAAATATCGCGGTTATCGACTTGTTGGCTTGCAGCTACAGAGAAAAGTTCATACGGCTATCAAGTCTGTTGCTCCCAGCTACAAAAACCTGATACGACAATCTATTCTGTGGCGCACAGCCACAAAAGACAAATTAACGCGGTTATTACTTCTTTGCCTTGCAGCTACAGAAAAAAGTTTATACGGCCATCAAGTCTGTTGCTCCCAGCTACAAAAACCTAATACGACTTTATATTCTGTGGCGCACAGCCACAAAAGACAAATAAACGCGGTTATTGACTCTTTGCCGTGCAGCTACAGGAAAAAGGTTATACGGCTACCAAGTATGTTGCTCCCAGCTACAAAAACCTAATACGACTATCTATTCTGTGGCGCACAGCCACAAAATACGAATTGACGCGGTTATCGACTCTTTGCCTTGCAGCTACAGAGAACAGTTCATACGGCTATCAAATCTGTTGCTCCCAGCTACAAAAACCTAATACGACAATCTATTCTGTGGCGCACAGCCACAAAATACAAATTATCGCGGTTATCGACTTGTTGGCTTGCAGCTACAGAGAAAAGTTCATACGGCTATCAAGTCTGTTGCTCCCACCTACAAAAACCTAATACGACTATATATTCTGTGGCGCACAGCCACAAAAGACGAATTAACGCGGTTATTGACTCTTTGCCTCGCAGTTACAGAGAACATTTCATACGGCTATCAAATCTGTTGCTCCCAGCTACAAAAACCTAATACGACAATCTATTCTGTGGCGCACAGCCACAAAGACGAATTAACGCGGTTATTGACATTTTGACTTGCAGCTACAAAAATAATCATACGGCTATCAAGTATGTTGCTTCCAACTACAAAAACATAATACGACTTTATATTCTGTGGCGCACAGCCACAAAATACAAATTAACGCGGTTATTGACTCTTTGCCTTGCAGTTACAGAGAACATTTCATACGGCTATCAAATCTGTTGCTCCCAGCTACAAAAACCTAATACGACTTTATATTCTGTGGCGCACAGCCACAAAAGACAAATTAACGCGGTTATTACCTCTTTGCCTTGCAGCTACAGAAAAAAATGTTTATACGGCTATCAAGTCTGTTGCTCCCAGCTACAAAAACCTAATACGACTTTATATTCTGTGGCGCACAGCCACAAAAGACAAATTAACGCGGTTATTGACTCTTTGCCGTGCAGCTACAGAAAAAAGTTTATATGGCTATCAATTATGTTGCTCCCAGCTAGAAAAACCCAATACAACTATCTATTCTGTGGCACACAGCCACAAAATACGATATAACGCGGTTATCGACTCTTTGCCTTGCAGCTACAGAAAAAAGTTTATACGGCTATCAAGTCTGTTGCTCATGGCTACAAAAACCTAATACGACTTTATATCCTGTGGCGCACAGCCACAAAAGACAAATTAACGCGGTTATTACCTCTTTGCCTTGCAGCTACAGAAAAAAGTTCATACGGCTATCAAGTCTGTTGCTCCCAGCTACAAAAACCTAATACGACTTTATATTCTGTGGCGCACAGCCACAAAAGACAAATTAACGCGGTTATTGACTCTTTGCCGTGCAGCTACAGGAAAAAGGTTATACGGCTATCAAGTATGTTGCTCCCAGCTACAAAAACCTGATACGACTATCTATTCTGTGGCGCACAGCCACAAAATACGAATTAACGCGGTTATCGACTCTTTGCCTTGCAGCTACAGAGAACAGTTCATACGGCTATCAAATCTGTCGCTCCCAGCTACAAAAACCTAATACGACAATCTATTCTGTGGCGCACAGCCACAAAACACGAAATATCGCGGTTATCGACTTGTTGGCTTGCAGCTACAGAGAAAAGTTCATACGGCTATCAAGTATGTTGCTCCCAGCTACAAAAACCTGATACGACAATATATTCTGTGGCGCACAGCCACAAAAGACACATTAACGCGGTTATTACTTCTTTGCCTTGCAGCTACAGAAAAAAGTTCATACGGCCATCAAGTCTGTTGCTCCCAGCTACAAAAACCTAATACGACTTCATATTCTGTGGCGCACAGCCACAAAAGACGAATTAACGCGGTTATTGACTCTTTGCCGTGCAGCTACAGGAAAAAGGTTATACGGCTACCAAGTATGTTGCTCCCAGCTACAAAAACCTAATACGACTATCTATTCTGTGGCGCACAGCCACAAAATACGAATTGACGCGGTTATCGACTCTTTGCCTTGCAGCTACAGAGAACAGTTCATACGGCTATCAAATCTGTTGCTCCCAGCTACAAAAACCTAATACGACAATCTATTCTGTGGCGCACAGCCACAAAATACAAATTATCGCGGTTATCGACTTGTTGGCTTGCAGCTACAGAGAAAAGTTCATACGGCTATCAAGTCTGTTGCTCCCAGCTACAAAACCCTAATACGACTATATGTTCTGTGGCGCACAGCCACAAAAGACGAATTAACGCGGTTATTGACTCTTTGCCTCGCAGTTACAGAGAACATTTCATACGGCTATCAAATCTGTTGCTCCCAGCTACAAAAACCTAATACGACTTTATATTCTGTGGCGCACAGCCACAAAAGACAAATTAACGCGGTTATTGACTCTTTGCCGTGCAGCTACAGAAAAAAGTTTATATGGCTATCAAGTATGTTGCTCCCAGCTAGAAAAACCCAATACAACTATCTATTCTGTGGCACACAGCCACAAAATACGATATAACGCGGTTATCGACTCTTTGCCTTGCAGCTACAGAAAAAAGTTTATACGGCTATCAAGTCTGTTGCTCATGGCTACAAAAACCTAATACGACTTTATATCCTGTGGCGCACAGCCACAAAAGACAAATTAACGCGGTTATTACCTCTTTGCCTTGCAGCTACAGAAAAAAGTTCATACGGCTATCAAGTCTGTTGCTCCCAGCTACAAAAACCTAATACGACTTTATATTCTGTGGCGCACAGCCACAAAAGACGAATTAACGCGGTTATTGACTCTTTGCCGTGCAGCTACAGGAAAAAGGTTATACGGCTACCAAGTATGTTGCTCCCAGCTACAAAAACCTAATACGACTATCTATTCTGTGGCGCACAGCCACAATATACGAATTGACGCGGTTATCGACTCTTTGCCTTGCAGCTACAGAGAACAGTTCATACGGCTATCAAATCTGTTGCTCCCAGCTACAAAAACCTAATACGACAATCTATTCTGTGGCGCACAGCCACAAAATACAAATTATCGCGGTTATCGACTTGTTGGCTTGCAGCTACAGAGAAAAGTTCATACGGCTATCAAGTCTGTTGCTCCCAGCTACAAAAACCTGATACGACAATATATTCTGTGGCGCACAGCCACAAAAGACAAATTAACGCGGTTATTACTTCTTTGCCTTGCAGCTACAGAAAAAAGTTCATACGGCTATCAAGTATGTTGCTCCCAGCTACAAAAACCTGATACGACAATATATTCTGTGGCGCACAGCCACAAAAGACACATTAACGCGGTTATTACTTCTTTGCCTTGCAGCTACAGAAAAAAGTTCATACGGCCATCAAGTCTGTTGCTCCCAGCTACAAAAACCTAATACGACTTCATATTCTGTGGCGCACAGCCACAAAAGACGAATTAACGCGGTTATTGACTCTTTGCCGTGCAGCTACAGGAAAAAGGTTATACGGCTACCAAGTATGTTGCTCCCAGCTACAAAAACCTAATACGACTATCTATTCTGTGGCGCACAGCCACAAAATACGAATTGACGCGGTTATCGACTCTTTGCCTTGCAGCTACAGAGAACAGTTCATACGGCTATCAAATCTGTTGCTCCCAGCTACAAAAACCTAATACGACAATCTATTCTGTGGCGCACAGCCACAAAATACAAATTATCGCGGTTATCGACTTGTTGGCTTGCAGCTACAGAGAAAAGTTCATACGGCTATCAAGTCTGTTGCTCCCAGCTACAAAACCCTAATACGACTATATGTTCTGTGGCGCACAGCCACAAAAGACGAATTAACGCGGTTATTGACTCTTTGCCTCGCAGTTACAGAGAACATTTCATACGGCTATCAAATCTGTTGCTCCCAGCTACAAAAACCTAATACGACTTTATATTCTGTGGCGCACAGCCACAAAAGACAAATTAACGCGGTTATTGACTCTTTGCCGTGCAGCTACAGAAAAAAGTTTATATGGCTATCAAGTATGTTGCTCCCAGCTAGAAAAACCCAATACAACTATCTATTCTGTGGCACACAGCCACAAAATACGATATAACGCGGTTATCGACTCTTTGCCTTGCAGCTACAGAAAAAAGTTTATACGGCTATCAAGTCTGTTGCTCATGGCTACAAAAACCTAATACGACTTTATATCCTGTGGCGCACAGCCACAAAAGACAAATTAACGCGGTTATTACCTCTTTGCCTTGCAGCTACAGAAAAAAGTTCATACGGCTATCAAGTCTGTTGCTCCCAGCTACAAAAACCTAATACGACTTTATATTCTGTGGCGCACAGCCACAAAAGACGAATTAACGCGGTTATTGACTCTTTGCCGTGCAGCTACAGGAAAAAGGTTATACGGCTACCAAGTATGTTGCTCCCAGCTACAAAAACCTAATACGACTATCTATTCTGTGGCGCACAGCCACAAAATACGAATTGACGCGGTTATCGACTCTTTGCCTTGCAGCTACAGAGAACAGTTCATACGGCTATCAAATCTGTTGCTCCCAGCTACAAAAACCTAATACGACAATCTATTCTGTGGCGCACAGCCACAAAATACAAATTATCGCGGTTATCGACTTGTTGGCTTGCAGCTACAGAGAAAAGTTCATACGGCTATCAAGTCTGTTGCTCCCAGCTACAAAAACCTGATACGACAATATATTCTGTGGCGCACAGCCACAAAAGACAAATTAACGCGGTTATTACTTCTTTGCCTTGCAGCTACAGAAAAAAGTTCATACGGCCATCAAGTCTGTTGCTCCCAGCTACAAAAACCTAATACGACTTCATATTCTGTGGCGCACAGCCACAAAAGACGAATTAACGCGGTTATTGACTCTTTGCCGTGCAGCTACAGGAAAAAGGTTATACGGCTACCAAGTATGTTGCTCCCAGCTACAAAAACCTAATACGACTATCTATTCTGTGGCGCACAGCCACAAAATACGAATTGACGCGGTTATCGACTCTTTGCCTTGCAGCTACAGAGAACAGTTCATACGGCTATCAAATCTGTTGCTCCCAGCTACAAAAACCTAATACGACAATCTATTCTGTGGCGCACAGCCACAAAATACAAATTATCGCGGTTATCGACTTGTTGGCTTGCAGCTACAGAGAAAAGTTCATACGGCTATCAAGTCTGTTGCTCCCAGCTACAAAACCCTAATACGACTATATATTCTGTGGCGCACAGCCACAAAAGACGAATTAACGCGGTTATTGACTCTTTGCCGTGCAGCTACAGAAAAAAGTTTATATGGCTATCAAGTATGTTGCTCCCAGCTAGAAAAACCCAATACAACTATCTATTCTGTGGCACACAGCCACAAAATACGATATAACGCGGTTATCGACTCTTTGCCTTGCAGCTACAGAAAAAAGTTCATACGGCTATCAAGTCTGTTGCTCCCAGCTACAAAAACCTGATACGACAATCTATTCTGTGGCGCACAGCCACAAAAGACAAATTAACGCGGTTATTACCTCTTTGCCTTGCAGCTACAGAAAAAAGTTCATACGGCTATCAAGTCTGTTGCTCCCAGCTACAAAAACCTAATACGACTTTATATTCTGTGGCGCACAGCCACAAAAGACAAATTAACGCGGTTATTGACTCTTTGCCGTGCAGCTACAGGAAAAAGGTTATACGGCTATCAAATATGTTGCTCCCAGCTACAAAAACCTAATACGACTCTATATTCTGTGGCGCACAGTTACAAAAGACAAATTAACGCGGATATTGACTCTTTGCCGTGCAGCTACAGGAAAAAGGTTATACGGCTATCAAGTATGTTGCTCCCAGCTAAAAAACCTAATACGACTATCTATTCTGTGGCGCACAGCCACAGAATACGAATTAACGCGGTTATCGACTCTTTGCCTTGCAGCTACAGAGAACAGTTCATACGGCTATCAAGTCTGTTGCTCCCAGCTACAAAAACCTAATACGACTATATATTCTGTGGCGCACAGCCACAAAAGACGAATTAACGCGGTTATTGACTCTTTGCCTCGCAGTTACAGAGAATATTTCATACGGCTATCAAATCTGTTGCTCCCAGCTACAAAAACCTAATACGACAATCTATTATGTGGCGCACAGCCACAAAAGACAAATTAACGCGGTTATTGACTCTTTGCCGTGCAGCTACAGAAAAAAATTCATACGGCTATCAAGTCTGTTGCTCCCAGCTACGAAAACCTAATACGACTCTATATTCTGTGGCGCACAGTTACAAAAGACAAATTAACGCGGATATTGACTCTTTGCCGTGCAGCTACAGGAAAAAGGTTATACGGCTATCAAGTATGTTGCTCCCAGCTAAAAAACCTAATACGACTATCTATTCTGTGGCGCACAGCCACAGAATACGAATTAACGCGGTTATCGACTCTTTGCCTTGCAGCTACAGAGAACAGTTCATACGGCTATCAAGTCTGTTGCTCCCAGCTACAAAAACCTAATACGACTATATATTCTGTGGCGCACAGCCACAAAAGACGAATTAACGCGGTTATTGACTCTTTGCCTCGCAGTTACAGAGAATATTTCATACGGCTATCAAATCTGTTGCTCCCAGCTACAAAAACCTAATACGACAATATATTCTGTGGCGCACAGCCACAAAAGACAAATTAACGCGGTTATTGACTCTTTGCCGTGCAGCTACAGGAAAAAGGTTATACGGCTACCAAGTATGTTGCTCCCAGCTACAAAAACCTAATACGACTATATATTCTGTGGCGCACAGCCACAAAATACGAATTGACGCGGTTATCGACTCTTTGCCTTGCAGCTACAGAGAACAGTTCATACGGCTATCAAATCTGTTGCTCCCAGCTACAAAAACCTAGTACGACAATCTATTCTGTGGCGCACACAAAATACAAATTATCGCGGTTATCGACTTGTTGGCTTGCAGCTACAGAGAAAAGTTCATACGGCTATCAAGTTTGTTGCTCCCAGCTACAAAAACCTAATACGACTATATATTCTGTGGCGCACAGCCACAAAAGACGAATTAACGCGGTTATTGACTCTTTGCCTCGCAGTTACAGAGAACATTTCATACGGCTATCAAATCTGTTGCTCCCAGCTACAAAAACCTAATACGACAATCTATTCTGAGGCGCACAGCCACAAAGACGAATTAACGCGGTTATTGACATTTTGACTTGCAGCTACAAAAAAAAATCATACGGCTATCAAGTCTGTTGCTTCCAACTACAAAAACATAATACGACTTTATATTCTGTGGCGCACAGCCACAAAATACAAATTAACGCGGTTATTGACTCTTTGCCTTGCAGTTACAGAGAACATTTCATACGGCTATCAAATCTGTTGCTCCCAGCTACAAAAACCTAATACGACTTTATATTCTGTGGCGCACAGCCACAAAAGACAAATTAACGCGGTTATTACCTCTTTGCCTTGCAGCTACAGAAAAAAGTTTATACGGCTATCAAGTCTGTTGCTCCCAGCTACAAAAACCTAATACGACAATCTATTCTGTGGCGCACAGCCACAAAATACGAATTTACGCGGTTATCGACTTGTTGGCTTGCAGCTACAGAGAAAAGTTCATACGGCTATCAAGTCTGTTGCTCCCAGCTACAAAAACCTGATACGACAATCTATTCTGTGGCGCACAGCCACAAAAGACAAATTAACGCGGTTATTACCTCTTTGCCTTGCAGCTACAGAAAAAAGTTCATACGGCTATCAAGTCTGTTGCTCCCAGCTACGAAAACCTAATTCGACTTTATATTCTGTGGCGCACAGCCACAAAAGACAAATTAACGCGGTTATTGACTCTTTGCCGTGCAGCTACAGGAAAAAGGTTATACGGCTATCAAGTATGTTGCTCCCAGCTACAAAAACCTAATACTATTCTGTGGCGCACAGCCACAAAATACGAATTAACGCGGTTATCGACTCTTTGCCTTGCAGCTACAGAGAACAGTCCATACGGCTATCAAATCTGTTGCTCCCAGCTACAAAAACCTAATACGACAATCTATTCTGTGGCGCACAGCCACAAAATACAAATTATCGCGGTTATCGACTTGTTGGCTTGCAGCTACAGAGAAAAGTTCATACGGCTATCAAGTCTGTTGCTCCCAGCTACAAAACCCTAATACGACTATATATTCTGTGGCGCACAGCCACAAAAGACGAATTAACGCGGTTATTGACTCTTTGCCTCGCAGTTACAGAGAACATTTCATACGGCTATCAAATCTGTTGCTCCCAGCTACAAAAACCTAATACGACTTTATATTCTGTGGCGCACAGCCACAAAAGACAAATTAACGCGGTTATTATCTCTTTGCCTTGCAGCTACAGAAAAAAAGTTTATACGGCTATCAAGTCTGTTGCTCCCAGCTACAAAAACCTAATACGACTTTATATTCTGTGGCGCACAGCCACAAAAGACAAATTAACGCGGTTATTGACTCTTTGCCGTGCAGCTACAGAAAAAAGTTTATATGGCTATCAAGTATGTTGCTCCCAGCTAGAAAAACCCAATACATCTATCTATTCTGTGGCACACAGCCACAAAATACGATATAACGCGGTTATCGACTCTTTGCCTTGCAGCTACAAAAAAAGTTTATACGGCTATCAAGTCTGTTGCTCATGGCTACAAAAACCTAATACGACTTTATATCCTATGGCGCACAGCCACAAAAGACAAATTAACGCGGTTATTACCTCTTTGCCTTGCAGCTACAGAAAAAAGTTCATACGGCTATCAAGTCTGTTGCTCCCAGCTACAAAAACCTGATACGACAATCTATTTTGTGGCGCACAGCCACAAAAGACAAATTAACGCGGTTATTACCTCTTTGCCTTGCAGCTACAGAAAAAAGTTCATACGGCTATCAAGTCTGTTGCTCCCAGCTACAAAAACCTGATACGACAATCTATTCTGTGGCGCACAGCCACAAAAGACAAATTAACGCGGTTATTACCTCTTTGCCTTGCAGCTACAGAAAAAAGTTCATACGGCTATCAAGTCTGTTGCTCCCAGCTACAAAAACCTAATACGACTTTATATTCTGTGGCGCACAGCCACAAAAGACAAATTAACGCGGTTATTGACTCTTTGCCGTGCAGCTACAGGAAAAAGGTTATACGGCTATCAAATATGTTGCTCCCAGCTACAAAAACCTAATACGACTATCTATTCTGTGGCGCACAGCCACAAAATACGAATTATCGCGGTTATCGACTTGTTGGCTTGCAGCTACAGAGAAAAGTTCATACGGCTATCAAGTTTGTTGCTCCCAGCTACAAAAACCTAATACGACTATATATTCTGTGGCGCACAGCCACAAAAGACGAATTAACGCGGTTATTGACTCTTTGCCTCGCAGTTACAGAGAACATTTCATACGGCTATCAAATCTGTTGCTCCCAGCTACAAAAACCTAATACGACAATCTATTCTGAGGCGCACACAAAATACAAATTATCGCGGTTATCGACTTGTTGGCTTGCAGCTACAGAGAAAAGTTCATACGGCTATCAAGTTTGTTGCTCCCAGCTACAAAAACCTAATACGACTATATATTCTGTGGCGCACAGCCACAAAAGACGAATTAACGCGGTTATTGACTCTTTGCCTCGCAGTTACAGAGAACATTTCATACGGCTATCAAATCTGTTGCTCCCAGCTACAAAAACCTAATACGACAATCTATTCTGAGGCGCACAGCCACAAAGACGAATTAACGCGGTTATTGACATTTTGACTTGCAGCTACAAAAAAAAAATCATACGGCTATCAAGTCTGTTGCTTCCAACTACAAAAACATAATACGACTTTATATTCTGTGGCGCACAGCCACAAAATACAAATTAACGCGGTTATTGACTCTTTGCCTTGCAGTTACAGAGAACATTTCATACGGCTATCAAATCTGTTGCTCCCAGCTACAAAAACCTAATACGACTTTATATTCTGTGGCGCACAGCCACAAAAGACCAATTAACGCGGTTATTACCTCTTTGCCTTGCAGCTACAGAAAAAAGTTTATACGGCTATCAAGTCTGTTGCTCCCAGCTACAAAAACCTAATACGACAATCTATTCTGTGGCGCACAGCCACAAAATACGAATTTACGCGGTTATCGACTTGTTGGCTTGCAGCTACAGAGAAAGTTCATACGGCTATCAAGTCTGTTGCTCCCAGCTACAAAACCTGATACGACAATCTATTCTGTGGCGCACAGCCACAAAAGACAAATTAACGCGGTTATTACCTCTTTGCCTTGCAGCTACAGAAAAAAGTTCATACGGCTATCAAGTCTGTTGCTCCCAGCTACGAAACCTAATACGACTTTATATTCTGTGGCGCACAGCCACAAAAGACAAATTAACGCGGTTATTGACTCTTTGCCGTGCAGCTACAGGAAAAAGGTTATACGGCTATCAAGTATGTTGCTCCCAGCTACAAAAACCTAATACGACTATCTAATCTGTGGCGCACAGCCACAAAATACGAATTATCGCGGTTATCGACTTGTTGGCTTGCAGCTACAGAGAAAAGTTCATACGGCTATCAAGTTTGTTGCTCCCAGCTACAAAAACCTAATACGACTATATATTCTGTGGCGCACAGCCACAAAAGACGAATTAACGCGGTTATTGACTCTTTGCCTCGCAGTTACAGAGAACATTTCATACGGCTATCAAATCTGTTGCTCCCAGCTACAAAAACCTAATACGACTTTATATTCTGTGGCGCACAGCCACAAAAGACAAATTAACGCGGTTATTATCTCTTTGCCTTGCAGCTACAGAAAAAAAGTTTATACGGCTATCAAGTCTGTTGCTCCCAGCTACAAAAACCTAATACGACTTTATATTCTGTGGCGCACAGCCACAAAAGACAAATTAACGCGGTTATTATCTCTTTGCCTTGCAGCTACAGAAAAAAAGTTTATACGGCTATCAAGTCTGTTGCTCCCAGCTACAAAAACCTAATACGACTTTATATTCTGTGGCGCACAGCCACAAAAGACAAATTAACGCGGTTATTGACTCTTTGCCGTGCAGCTACAGAAAAAAGTTTATATGGCTATCAAGTATGTTGCTCCCAGCTACAAAACCTAATACGACTTTATATTCTGTGGCGCACAGCCACAAAAGACAAATTAACGCGGTTATTATCTCTTTGCCTTGCAGCTACAGAAAAAAAGTTTATACGGCTATCAAGTCTGTTGCTCCCAGCTACAAAAACCTAATACGACTATATATTCTGTGGCGCACAGCCACAAAAGACGAATTAACGCGGTTATTGACTCTTTGCCTCGCAGTTACAGAGAACATTTCATACGGCTATCAAATCTGTTGCTCCCAGCTACAAAAACCTAATACGACTTTATATTCTGTGGCGCACAGCCACAAAAGACAAATTAACGCGGTTATTATCTCTTTGCCTTGCAGCTACAGAAAAAAGTTATACGGCTATCAAGTCTGTTGCTCCCAGCTACAAAAACCTAATACGACTTTATATTCTGTGGCGCACAGCCACAAAAGACAAATTAACGCGGTTATTGACTCTTTGCCGTGCAGCTACAGAAAAAGTTTATATGGCTATCAAGTATGTTGCTCCCAGCTAGAAAAACCCAATACAACTATCTATTCTGTGGCACACAGCCACAAAATACGATATAACGCGGTTATCGACTCTTTGCCTTGCAGCTACAAAAAAGTTTATACGGCTATCAAGTCTGTTGCTCATGGCTACAAAAACCTAATACGACTTTATATCCTATGGCGCACAGCCACAAAAGACAAATTAACGCGGTTATTACCTCTTTGCCTTGCAGCTACAGAAAAAAGTTCATACGGCTATCAAGTCTGTTGCTCCCAGCTACAAAACCTGATACGACAATCTATTTTGTGGCGCACAGCCACAAAAGACAAATTAACGCGGTTATTACCTCTTTGCCTTGCAGTTACAGAAAAAGTTCATACGGCTATCAAGTCTGTTGCTCCCAGCTACAAAAACCTGATACGACAATTTATTCTGTGGCGCACAGCACAAAAGACAAATTAACGCGGTTATTACCTCTTTGCCTTGCAGCTACAGAAAAAAGTTCATACGGCTATCAAGTCTGTTGCTCCCAGCTACAAAAACCTAATACGACTTTATATTCTGTGGCGCACAGCCACAAAAGACAAATTAACGCGGTTATTGACTCTTTGCCGTGCAGCTACAGGAAAAGGTTATACGGCTATCAAATATGTTGCTCCCAGCTACAAAAACCTAATACGACTATCTAATCTGTGGCGCACAGCCACAAAATACGAATATCGCGGTTATCGACTTGTTGGCTTGCAGCTACAGAGAAAAGTTCATACGGCTATCAAGTTTGTTGCTCCCAGCTACAAAAACCTAATACGACTATATATTCTGTGGCGCACAGCCACAAAAGACGAATTAACGCGGTTATTGACTCTTTGCCTCGCAGTTACAGAGAACATTTCATACGGCTATCAAATCTGTTGCTCCCAGCTACAAAAACCTAATACGACAATCTATTCTGAGGCGCACACAAAATACAAATTATCGCGGTTATCGACTTGTTGGCTTGCAGCTACAGAGAAAAGTTCATACGGCTATCATGTTTGTTGCTCCCAGCTACAAAAACCTAATACGACTATATATTCTGTGGCGCACAGCCACAAAAGACGAATTAACGCGGTTATTGACTCTTTGCCTCGCAGTTACAGAGAACATTTCATACGGCTATCAAATCTGTTGCTCCCAGCTACAAAAACCTAATACGACAATCTATTCTGAGGCGCACAGCCACAAAGACGAATTAACGCGGTTATTGACATTTTGACTTGCAGCTACAAAAAAAAAATCATACGGCTATCAAGTCTGTTGCTTCCAACTACAAAAACATAATACGACTTTATATTCTGTGGCGCACAGCCACAAAATACAAATTAACGCGGTTATTGACTCTTTGCCTTGCAGTTACAGAGAACATTTCATACGGCTATCAAATCTGTTGCTCCCAGCTACAAAAACCTAATACGACTTTATATTCTGTGGCGCACAGCCACAAAAGACCAATTAACGCGGTTATTACCTCTTTACCTTGCAGCTACAGAAAAAAGTTTATACGGCTATCAAGTCTGTTGCTCCCAGCTACAAAAACCTAATACGACAATCTATTCTGTGGCGCACAGCCACAAATTACGAATTTACGCGGTTATCGACTTGTTGGCTTGCAGCTACAGAGAAAAGTTCATACGGCTATCAAGTCTGTTGCTCCCAGCTACAAAAACCTGATACGACAATCTATTCTGTGGCGCACAGCCACAAAAGACAAATTAACGCGGTTATTACCTCTTTGCCTTGCAGCTACAGAAAAAAGTTCATACGGCTATCAAGTCTGTTGCTCCCAGCTACGAAAACCTAATTCGACTTTATATTCTGTGGCGCACAGCCACAAAAGACAAATTAACGCGGTTATTGACTCTTTGCCGTGCAGCTACAGGAAAAAGGTTATACGGCTATCAAGTATGTTGCTCCCAGCTACAAAAACCTAATACTATTCTGTGGCGCACAGCCACAAAATACGAATTAACGCGGTTATCGACTCTTTGCCTTGCAGCTACAGAGAACAGTCCATACGGCTATCAAATCTGTTGCTCCCAGCTACAAAAACCTAATACGACAATCTATTCTGTGGCGCACAGCCACAAAATACAAATTATCGCGGTTATCGACTTGTTGGCTTGCAGCTACAGAGAAAAGTTCATACGGCTATCAAGTCTGTTGCTCCCAGCTACAAAACCCTAATACGACTATATATTCTGTGGCGCACAGCCACAAAAGACGAATTAACGCGGTTATTGACTCTTTGCCTCGCAGTTACAGAGAACATTTCATACGGCTATCAAATCTGTTGCTCCCAGCTACAAAAACCTAATACGACTTTATATTCTGTGGCGCACAGCCACAAAAGACAAATTAACGCGGTTATTATCTCTTTGCCTTGCAGCTACAGAAAAAAAGTTTATACGGCTATCAAGTCTGTTGCTCCCAGCTACAAAAACCTAATACGACTTTATATTCTGTGGCGCACAGCCACAAAAGACAAATTAACGCGGTTATTGACTCTTTGCCGTGCAGCTACAGAAAAAAGTTTATATGGCTATCAAGTATGTTGCTCCCAGCTAGAAAAACCCAATACAACTATCTATTCTGTGGCACACAGCCACAAAATACGATATAACGCGGTTATCGACTCTTTGCCTTGCAGCTACAAAAAAAAGTTTATACGGCTATCAAGTCTGTTGCTCATGGCTACAAAAACCTAATACGACTTTATATCCTATGGCGCACAGCCACAAAAGACAAATTAACGCGGTTATTACCTCTTTGCCTTGCAGCTACAGAAAAAAGTTCATACGGCTATCAAGTCTGTTGCTCCCAGCTACAAAAACCTGATACGACAATCTATTCTGTGGCGCACAGCCACAAAAGACAAATTAACGCGGTTATTACCTCTTTGCCTTGCAGCTACAGAAAAAGTTCATACGGCTATCAAGTCTGTTGCTCCCAGCTACAAAAACCTGATACGACAATCTATTCTGTGGCGCACAGCCACAAAAGACAAATTAACGCGGTTATTACCTCTTTGCCTTGCAGCTACAGAAAAAAGTTCATACGGCTATCAAGTCTGTTGCTCCCAGCTACAAAAACCTAATACGACTTTATATTCTGTGGCGCACAGCCACAAAAGACAAATTAACGCGGTTATTGACTCTTTGCCGTGCAGCTACAGGAAAAAGGTTATACGGCTATCAAATATGTTGCTCCCAGCTACAAAAACCTAATACGACTATCTATTCTGTGGCGCACAGCCACAAAATACGAATTATCGCGGTTATCGACTTGTTGGCTTGCAGCTACATAGAAAAGTTCATACGGCTATCAAGTCTGTTGCTCCCAGCTACAAAAACCTGATACGACAATCTATTCTGTGGCGCACAGCCACAAAAGACAAATTAACGCGGTTATTACCTCTTTGCCTTGCAGCTACAGAAAAAAATTCATACGGCTATCAAGTCTGTTGCTCCCAGCTACGAAAACCTAATACGACTCTATATTCTGTGGCGCACAGTTACAAAATACAAATTAACGCGGATATTGACTCTTTGCCGTGCAGCTACAGGAAAAAGGTTATACGGCTATCAAGTATGTTGCTCCCAGCTAAAAAAACCTAATACGACTATCTATTCTGTGGCGCACAGCCACAAAATACGAATTAACGCGGTTATCGACTCTTTGCCTTGCAGCTACAGAGAACAGTTCATACGGCTATCAAGTCTGTTGCTCCCAGCTACAAAAACCTAATACGACTATATATTCTGTGGCGCACAGCCACAAAAGACGAATTAACGCGGTTATTGACTCTTTGCCTCGCAGTTACAGAGAATATTTCATACGGCTATCAAATCTGTTGCTCCCAGCTACAAAAACCTAATACGACAATCTATTCTGTGGCGCACAGCCACAAAAGACAAATTAACGCGGTTATTGACTCTTTGCCGTGCAGCTACAGGAAAAAGGTTATACGGCTACCAAGTATGTTGCTCCCAGCTACAAAAACCTAATACGACTATCTATTCTGTGGCGCACAGCCACAAAATACGAATTGACGCGGTTATCGACTCTTTGGCTTGCAGCTACAGAGAACAGTTCATACGGCTATCAAATCTGTTGCGCCCAGCTACAAAAACCTAATACGACAATCTATTCTGTGGCGCACAGCCACAAGATACAAATTATCGCGGTTATCGACTTGTTGGCTTGCAGCTACAGAGAAAAGTTCATACGGCTATCAAGTTTGTTGCTCCCAGCTACAAAAACCTAATACGACTATATATTCTGTGGCGCACAGCCACAAAAGACGAATTAACGCGGTTATTGACTCTTTGCCTCGCAGTTACAGAGAACATTTCATACGGCTATCAAATCTGTTGCTCCCAGCTACAAAAACCTAATACGACAATCTATTCTGAGGCGCACAGCCACAAAGACGAATTAACGCGGTTATTGACATTTTGACTTGCAGCTACAAAAAAAAATCATACGGCTATCAAGTCTGTTGCTTCCAACTACAAAAACATAATACGACTTTATATTCTGTGGCGCACAGCCACAAAATACAAATTAACGCGGTTATTGACTCTTTGCCTTGCAGTTACAGAGAACATTTCATACGGCTATCAAATCTGTTGCTCCCAGCTACAAAAACCTAATACGACTTTATATTCTGTGGCGCACAGCCACAAAAAACAAATTAACGCGGTTATTACCTCTTTGCCTTGCAGCTACAGAAAAAAGTTTATACGGCTATCAAGTCTGTTGCTCCCAGCTACAAAAACCTAATACGACAATCTATTCTGTGGCGCACAGCCACAAAATACGAATTTACGCGGTTATCGACTTGTTGGCTTGCAGCTACAGAGAAAAGTTCATACGGCTATCAAGTCTGTTGCTCCCAGCTACAAAAACCTGATACGACAATCTATTCTGTGGCGCCCAGCCACAAAAGACAAATTAACGCGGTTATTACCTCTTTGCCTTGCAGCTACAGAAAAAAGTTCATACGGCTATCAAGTCTGTTGCTCCCAGCTACGAAAACCTAATTCGACTTTATATTCTGTGGCGCACAGCCACAAAAGACAAATTAACGCGGTTATTGACTCTTTGCCGTGCAGCTACAGGAAAAAGGTTATACGGCTATCAAGTATGTTGCTCCCAGCTACAAAAACCTAATACTATTCTGTGGCGCACAGCCACAAAATACGAATTAACGCGGTTATCGACTCTTTGCCTTGCAGCTACAGAGAACAGTCCATACGGCTATCAAATCTGTTGCTCCCAGCTACAAAAACCTAATACGACAATCTATTCTGTGGCGCACAGCCACAAAATACGAATTATCGCGGTTATCGACTTGTTGGCTTGCAGCTACAGAGAAAAGTTCATACGGCTATCAAGTCTGTTGCTCCCAGCTACAA